>NQII01005151.1:154805-173050 GCA_002778355.1 Clitarchus hookeri | reverse complement strand
CACTGGCGAACGGCATTCCGCCTTGTTGCAGGCAAGTACTGTAGGTTACCAGACGCTCACTGGCGAACGCCATTCTGCCATGTTGCAGGCAGATACTGTAGGTTACCAGATGCTCACTGGCGAACGCCATTCCGCCATGTTGCAGGCAAGTACTGTAGGTTACCAGATGTTCACTGGCGAACGGCATTCCACCAAGTTGCAGGCAAGTACTGTAGATTACCAGACGCGCACTGGCGAACAGCATTCCGCCTTGTTGCAGGCAAGTACTGTAGGTTACCAGATGTTCACTGGCGAGCGGCATTGCGTCACGTTGCTNTTGTTGCAGGCAAGTACTGTAGGTTACCAGATGTTCACTGGCGAGCGGCATTGCGTCACGTTGCTGGCAAGTACTGTAGAATGACCAGACACTGAGGGAAACAATTAAGTTAAATAGGTACGCCGAATTTTGATTTGTGTTTTTTTTTTGCGATTTATGCAAGTTGCAATGATTTTTAAGGTATTTTGTTATTTAGAAAGATTTTAAGTAATTTTCTGTGATTATTGTACATTTCAAAATTTTTTAATGATTTTTGACGATATTTTTGTTATTTTCAAAGATTTTCTTGTGATTTTCAAAGATATTGAGCGATTTCCGAATATTTGTAATGATTTTCGAAGACTTTCTTGCAATTGTCAAAGACTGGCTTGCGATTGTCAAAGATTTTCTTGCGATTGTCATAGATTTTCTTATGATTGACAAAGATTTTTTAATGATACCCAAAGATTTTTTTAACGATTAAAAATAATTTTTTTGATGTTCAGAGATGTTTTGCGACCTGTTAAGAGTGTTTGCACCTACAAAGATAATATTGAGGACTCTATAACTTTTTTGTAACTGTGTAACATTAATTTATATATTAAGGTTCGTATCTGAGGCATTTCACGTAAAGTGGACAGCGAAAAAAAATTTAGATTCTGAAATTCGATCATATATAGTACTTCTGGTAGGTATGAATGTGAACATGCAATATTTTTTTGTATGGTGTTTATTTGACAAGTTATAGGCTTCCAAATAATAGTCGTAATTGAAATTAGAATTTTTTGAAAGTAGCTTTTCGAATTTAACAATTTTACAATAAAATATTAATCATAGCGACTTATATCGAAGATGTACTGTTCTTTTAAACTATAAAATAAAACTAGAATTTTTTTTTTCCATGTACAAAACCGGGAGTAAACATTTCAAATCAAAATTTTAGTCACTTCGACCAATTTTTTTAAAATTCTTTTATTTCAAAATATAGCTTAAAGTATATTAAAAATACACTACAAAATTCAAAATGGTATCTGCATTAGTTTAGGAGTTAGATGGATTAATGTACATACGCGTCGCAATGGGCGTGATATCTAGCGCTTGCTTANATCTGCATTAGTTTAGGAGTTAGATGGATTAATGTACATACGCGTCGCAATGGGCGTGATATCTAGCGCTTGCTTAAGTCGGCTGGTTTGCGCGATATTGCTTTAAAACTCGCAGCGTTATTATTTTATCCCGTTTAAGCGTACTTAAGCTCTTGCAATGATGTGGGGTAAGTATTATTCAAATTAATAAAATATTATAACGAACAAAACATTATTAGGAAGCAGCTGAANATCTGCATTAGTTTAGGAGTTAGATGGATTAATGTACATACGCGTCGCAATGGGCGTGATATCTAGCGCTTGCTTAGGTCGGCTGGTTTGCGCGATATTGCTTTAAAACTCGCAGCATTATTATTTTATCCCGTTTAAGCGTACTTAAGCTCTTANTAAAACTCGCAGCATTATTATTTTATCCCGTTTAAGCGTACTTAAGCTCTTACAATGATGTGGGGTAAGTATTATTCAAATTAATAAAATATTATAACGAACAAAACATTATTAGGAAGCAGCTGAAAAAAGAATGATATAATAGCGAAACGCGACTAGTAGCGCCATATCTTAGCAGCGAGAAGTACTACTTATTCTTCAAATAGAATCAAAGCTATGTACAAGAAAGAGATATAAATATGACGCCAAGCGGTTTCGTATTTTCCGTTATTTTTTTAGTGTTGCTCTAACCTCTCAGCGACTTGTGCACATTCTAAGATAGTTATTATTTTATAATTGCACCGTACAGTGATTGATGTTTTAATCCATTTCGCTTGGTACTTCATCGAAAGTTTAAAAATTTAAGGACAATTTCTGAATGTTTAGCTCAAAAGTGGGGTTTTCACTAGATGTTTACGTAGTGCATCTTGTAGGAAACTACTATTAAATGAAACACCTCCAGTAGCTAATGAAGATATTGTGCAGTGCAGTCAAACATCGAGTGAATCTTCGCAAAACACCCACGATGAACCGTTCATCCCCGAAGATAAGTTTAAACATAATTCAACCCAAACCGACACAACCATGGAAAACCAAGACTTTTGAAGCAGCTAAAGGAGACATTTAATGATCCGTCTACCTCTATGAAGACTATGATATTGACTATAGCACCTACGTCATGGACTGAAAATAAACTTGCAGAAGAATTTGGAACATCCAGGCGACAAGCGATATAAGCAAAGCAACTTGACGATCAATTCGGTATCTTGTCATCTCCAAACCCACGCGGTGGCCGTTAACTACCAGCTGAGACCGAAAACTTGGTGAAATGTTTTATCTACGAGAAGACATTAGCCGAATGATGGCTGGTAAAAAAGATTTTATATCCGTTAAATTAGATGATGGAAAAAGAACGCACATACAAAAACAACTTCTGCTGTGCAACATTGATCAACTTTATCAGAGGTTCAAAGATGAATATCCGAACGTCCAGGTAGGCTTAACAAAGTTTTTTACTCTAAGATCCAAACAATGTATTCTCGCAGGCGACTCTGGAACACATATGGTACGTGTTTGCACTTACCATCAAAACGTAAAGCTGATGTTGAATGGAGGAGACATTGCCAATCTTACAGCTGGAACTGCAGTGCAACTTTCATCTTATAAGGATTGCCTTCGCAAGAAGATGTGTCCCAATCCAACACCGACGTGTCATTTAATGACTAGAAAGACAACGCCAAATGAACGCTGTGATTCTTGACCTGGCTTAAGTGCAATTCAAGAGCATTTAAAAATCATATTTGATAACAATCAAGTGACAGACGTGCAGTTTGAAAAATGGGTTGGTACAGACCGCTTCACGATATCTATTCAACTATTGTCTTCTGACAATTTTGTAGATGACTTATGCGACGCTTTGGACTCTTTGAAATCTCATGCTTACATTGCAGGGAAACAGGCGCTTCATTTTAGAACTCTTAAGGAGACTATCGAAGGTCAAATTCTTCTACAATGTGATTTTGCAGAAAATTATAGTTTTGTTGTCCAAGATGCTGCTCAATCTTTTCATTGGAATAACGAACAGGCAACTCTTCTAACGTCTGTTTTTTATTATAGAGATGGCAGTGAAGTAAAGCACGGAAGCATTGTTATGATTTCGGATGACTTAAAACATGATACAGCCACCTTCTACGCTTTCCAAAACGTACTACACAAGCATCTTTTAGAAAAAGCAATCGGTGTATCTAAAATTATGAATATAACCGAAGAGGCTTCACTAAATTTTAAAAATAGATTCAACTTTGTGAATCTATTTTATTACAGAGAAGATTTTAATGCAGATGCAGAGATATATTTTCATGCAACGTCTCACGGAAAGGGGCCATGCGATGGTCTAGGGGGAAACCTCAAACGTTTAGCTACGCGTGCAAGTCTTCAGTTACCTTCAAGTGGAGCAATTGTTACACCAATGCGATTATACGATTGGGCAAAATTATCTTTAAAACAAACAGCCATTTACTACTGCTCCATAGACGATATTCAACGTCAGAGAATGTTTTTGCAACCCCGGTTTGCATCTGAAATCACAATTGCAGGAACTAAAAAGTTGCACGCCTTTATTCCAACAACCGGAGGCCTTCTTGCAAAAAGGACCAGTTCTAGCATACATTCCCATTGTAAAGTTGTAAAGATAATAAAATAGTTCTTCCGTTGTTACAATGTTGTTTCATTATATTATAATTATGATATCACAGCACTAATAGTAAGGATGTTTTTTCGCGCAAACCAGCCGACCTAAGCAAGCGCCAGATATCACGCCCATTGCGACGCGTATGTACATGAATGATCCATCTAATTCCTGAACTAATGCAGATCCCATTTTGAATTTTCTAGTGTATGTTTAATATACTTTATGCTATATTTAAATAAAATTGGTAGAAGTGACAAATTCTGGTTTGAAATGTTTACTCCCGGTTTTGTACATTTTTTTTTCTAATTTTATTTTATAGTTCAAAAGAACAGTACATATTCGATATAAGTCGCTATGTTTAATATTTTATTGAAAATTTGTTAAAGTCGAAAAGCTACTTTCAAAAAATTCTAATTTCAATTACAATTTTTTAGAAGCCTATAAGGATTCAAATAAACATAATACAAAAAAATATTGTGTGTTCACATTCATACCTACCAGAAGTACTATCACGCCGAATATGATAGAATTTCAGAACCTAATTTTTTTTCACTGTCCACTTCACGTGAAATGCCCCGCCCCATATTTAAAATATTCTTCAAATTTTTGAGAATTTTAATACATAAGAAGTTTTAGATTTTAAGTGATTTTTCATGGATTCCCGTAAGTTTTAAAAAATTTCTGAAGATTTTTTGTTTTTATGGATTACAATTAAGTTTTCGTGATTTCCCACAATTCAGAATTCAATTTGTTTTTATTGTTAGGGATTTTGTGAGATAAGTGGGTTTCCTGCAACACTGTAATATATTAATAAAGTTATTTCTAGATATTAATGTTTTGAACAGCGGTTAAGTGGCATCATGATTGTTATGCTTTTTTTAGGCGCGGAGCTGGTTAAGGTACTTTGGAATATGAATGCGTCGAATCTCACTAACGAGTACAGACTCTCAGAAGTGTTTGTCCACCTACTACTCACAAAGAAGTTTATGTTAAATATGTAGGGCGGGTTTGTGCCGAACTACTATAGTTGTGTTGTGAAAGAAACGGCCCCCTTTCCCCGGCCAAGCTTGACCCTTCATTGCATGAGGGATGACCCGAAACAGTCCTTCTGTCGAGGATGGGGCGTGACTAATTTGTCGCTTCCTCACAGCGTCTCCAGGGAAGCAGAATCGTCCTATACTCAAGTGGGTCAAGTAAGAGACTGATCACCCTTATAGTCGTGTGTTCGTATTTCCAAAGTAGGTGGTGTTTCCGACAGTTCATTTTAGTTTCTACTGCACGATCAACTTGTCATTTTACTTTATCGATTTTGTTTTATTCGTGTTAATTCTAATCGCCTTGCTTACAATTTTGATGGCTGTACTTCCCAACATGACGAACTGTGTTGACCACAGAATAGAGTATTCCCACAGCATTACTTCAAGTCAGTTCAATATATCATTACAGGCATTCTTACCACTTTAGAATAGAATATAGTACAACACTTTAGATTTTAAAAGACCTAAAATGTTAGGTATATCTGCAGGGTCTCTTTGACCGCTTGTGCTGCATGTAGTCTTGGCTGGTGGTTTTCCCAAGGACACGTAATATTATCAGCAAGTAATTCCTGGACGATGAAATCTTTACTATCATGTTTGATTATTAGATGTAACTGTACTCTTGGGTTACCAAAAATATAAGCCTAAAAATACGCACATTTTTATGGTTGCAAAGAATAAACAATATAAATACAAATAACGCAGAAGAAGCGCTCTTCTTTTCTCACACATTACATAAAAAAAAATTAAAATTAATTTTATCAATGTTATAAATGTCGATTTTTAAAGGAAATTTATGGGCACTGCAGAACAGTTGTTTTGATGTTTTAAACCTTGCTAACCCCTGGCCCCTTCCGGCTACCAACCGGGGAAGCAAATTGCTCCCGTCTCCCCTTCCCCTCCTTCCTCGGTCATATAGTTGCTGCGACCTAGGTTATATCGTTTACGAACATACTAATTACAGCGATATTTTATTGCAGTTTTGTGTGCTTTGTGGCTATTAAACCAGTAAAAAAAAAAAATTAATGTACTCACTGAAGAGTGATACATAACTTTCATAGTGTTACAAAAGTGTAATGACACGGGAAGATAAAACATCAATACTGATTTCTCTTGAAATGAATACCATGCATAATAATGGAACCTAGTACACCAATATTGTTTTCTCACTAAATAAATACCACGTATAGCAATACTTTTAACACTGTTCTCATACCCGCAAATATGAATTTATAATTTTTAACATGAAAATTAATCAAAAGTTATATATAGTGCAACATCACAGTGTTGTCTCTATGACATAGTAGGTTTAGCAAATAGCATGGTGGAGGGAGGAAGAGTTTAGCGTCTCGTCGACAGCGAGGTCATTAAAGACGGAGCATGTTACTGAGGGAAGCACGAATTTGAAGGAATTAGTCACGTAAACAGAAAAAAGTCTTATGTTGTGACAAGTATTTTTTTTTTAATCTGTGAACAGTCAGTAACTAATGTTGCTGTTAATGTAATATACTGTTAAGCTATTAACGTTAACGTAACATTAAGTACTTTTGTAAAAACATGACCACCTTACTGTTCTGTCAACATTAATGTGGTGTTTATGTTCCGGGAAAACAAATTTTGTTTTAAAGCGATGTTAATATTTGTGTTAAAAATTTTCATGTTTTTTTTTCTGGCACAAAAAAAATTCCTATGTAAAATAAATTAAGTAGAATTATTTGGTCACAAAAATAAATATTACGACTAAAAGGGGAGCCTCACCTGTGCCTTGGGTATTTGACGTCCTCCACTTTACGGAACCTGACGTCCTTCCATCTGCTCTTAACTTAATATCTCNCTATGACATAGTAGGTTTAGCAAATAGCATGGTGGAGGGAGGAAGAGTTTAGCGTCTCGTCGACAGCGAGGTCATTCAAGACGGCGCATGTTACTGAGGGGAGCACGAATTTGAAGGAATTAGTCACGTAAACAGAAAAAAGTCTTATGTTGTGACAAGTATTTTTTTTTTAATCTGTGAACAGTCAGTAACTAATGTTGCTGTTAATGTAATATACTGTTAAGCTATTAACGTTAACGTAACATTAAGTACTTTTGTAAAAACATGACGACCTTACTGTTCTGTCAACATTAATGTGGTGTTTATGTTCCGGGAAAACAAATTTTGTTTTAAAGCGATGTTAATATTTGTGTTAAAAATTTTCATGTTTTTTTTCTGGCACAAAAAAAATTCCTATGTAAAATAAATTAAGTAGAATTATTTGGCCACAAAAATAAATATTACGACTAAAAGGGGAGCCTCATCTGTGCCTTGGGTATTTGACGTCCTCCACTTTACGGAACCTGACGTCCTTCCATCTGCTCTTAACTTAATATCTCNTCTGTGCCTTGGGTATTTGACGTCCTCCACTTTACGGAACCTGACGTCCTTCCATCTGCTCTTAACTTAATATCTCTGATTGCGTTTCATATTGTGTGTATTCAGCACAACATAACGACTAACTGCAGTTCTCTTTCGTAACGTGAAAATACTTTGCTCTATAAACACACGCACAATTGGCACACGTTAACTGCTTTGCAAAGCTTAAGAGATCGTCTACGCTACATTTACTTATTCTTAAAAATGTAAACTGTAATTATAGTGATTTCATTTTACGAGGTTATCACTGTTCACTAGTATCCGCCATTTTACAACGCTAAGTCAGTGTAAACTTGTGTTGGAGGGACATTTTTTTAATGTCGCAGTAACACAAAATACTTTGTCCTTCCTGTTATTTTTAGCATAATACAACTTTTGGTTGTGGCAACAGTGCTTAGAAGGTTTACTATTAACACTTCAACAATATGTTTGAATTATAGTAATATAAGACTTTGTAAATTGTTAACTTTTTAAATTATTAATTTTACTACAATATAAATGTTTAAAGAAATGCCTCAATAGTAATTTGTTTGCTGCAAGAATATTATACTTTTTTCGTGTAGCAAGGAAACATCCGAGCATTATGCTGGAGTGATTTCGGAAAACCGATGAAAACAAATATCAGGATGGCCGGACAGGGATTCGAACGCAGGTCCTCCCGAATGCGAAACTAAAGGTTTACCAATGCACCACCTCGTTTGGTGAGTGTGTGGAGTACTCAGCATAGATAAATGTAATTCTTGCTTAAACAACATGCTACCTAACATTTAACAAATGGGTAAAGAAGCACAGTAACTGTTCCTCTCTCCAAAACCAACGACATACTTGCTAAGATACTGTTACAGTTAGCTAGTCCTACTTCATATTATAAATGCGAAAAAAAGAGAGAGAGAGAGAGAGAGAGAGAGAGAGATAGAGAGATAGAGAGAGAGAGAGAGAGAGAGAGAGAGAGAGAGAGAGAGAGAGAGAGAGTGTGTGTGTGTGTGTGTGTGTGTGTGTGTGTGTTACCACTCAGCTCCATAACGGCAGAACGGATTTTGATGAAATTTGGTATGTAGGTACTTTAGGTCTTGGAATAGGACATAGAATACTTTTTATCCCGGAAAATTGTACGGTTCCTGTGGAATAGCAACAAAACGTAATTCTGCAACGGCTGGGAACGNTTTTTATCCCGGAAAATTGTACGGTTCCTGTGGAATAGCAACAAAACGTAATTCTGCAACGGCTGGGAACGTGACCGGAATATTTTTTCCTCTGGTGTCAAAGTTTATCGGGCCGTTCAATGACTTCTGAAATGGCTTAACAACTGATAGTAATCGATAACAACCGGGACCGAATATTTAACGTGCCCTGCGAAGCCCGGAAGCGCTCAGATGTTATGCCACTAAGCGGTCACCCATCCAAATGTGTGCCGCTGGGAACGTTAGATCCCTCAGCCAAGCGCAAAAAGTAGCACCTTGGTACACTATTTNCCCATCCAAATGTGTGCCGCTGGGAACGTTAGATCCCTCAGCCAAGCGCAAAAAGTAGCACCTTGGTACACTATTTTCTAAAGCTACAACTTGATGAAACTCACGTTTTGATTTTCATACATCGACGCTGGAAAGCAAAAATGTGGTAACTACGCGATAGTTGCACAGATACACTCCAAAAATAATACCCTACTTCTTGGCTATCGGGTAAAATATATTTCCTTCATTTTGGGTTACCGTAATCAGTTAAAAACCTAGGCCAACATAGTATAATTTTATAATTCTGTTTTCACATAAATGAATTGTCTTTTCCCAATTTATTTATTAGTGTATCACGGTAAAACTCAATTGTACCCGGGCGAAGCCGGGCAGGTTCGCTAGTATCTAAAAGTTGAAATAATCAAGAATTCCTTTCAGTAGAAACAAGTGCCTAATAAGCAAATCTAACGAGGTTACACGGTTCTATGCTCAATTTCAAAGCAAATACATTAAAATAGTATATTTGACAGCCTTTCATTTTTTCAAAACAAGTTAAAGGCGCTGCTGCTTTCATGCGTCGTGGTGTATGAAAGTATTATGTACAATAAAGTGAATATGTAAAGCATAAAGATTTTAACATTTTCATAAAGTTACAATGAATATTATTTTTTGAGTAAATTGTGGCAGGTGCAAAATATCATGTACATAATTGCTTCAGCAACACATTAAAAACTATATGAAATAATATGATTTGTTTTTCAGGTAACAGTAATTTTGAGTTACGATTTTGACATTGCAACTTGTCTTAAAAGTTTAAAGGTATGATATAAAATTAAAAAAAATTAATATTGACTTTTTTTCAAGAGGGCACATGCATGTCAGCACAAGGCATTAAACAAGTTATACGATACATATATTACGTGAAATAAGAATGTAACTTAATGGTTATGCTTGTAAAGTGTTTCGTTGGCCTATGCCAAGAATAATATTGACAGAGGCCAACAAATAAAGTCATGTTAATCCAGCCCAAAGAATATATTGAGATAAGAGAAGTTACTGGGGACATAACTAATTAGAGAGGAGAGAGGAGAGAGTTTGGGCGGTTGTTAACATTAGGGACTTGAGCAACGATCGAGTTGAAGCGATGTATGGAGCANTAAATGAATTGTCTTTTCCCAATTTATTTATTAGTGTATCACTGTAAAACTCAATTGTACCCGGGCGAAGCCGGGCAGGCTCGCTAGTATCTAAAAGTTGAAATAATCAAGTATTCCTTTCAGTAGAAACAAGTGCCTAATAAGCAAATCTAACGAGGTTACACGGCTCTATGCTCAATTTCAAAGCAAATACATTAAAATAGTATATTTGACAGCCTTTCATTTTTTCAAAACAAGTTAAAGGCGCTGCTGCTTTCATGCGTCGTGGTGTATGAAAGTATTATGTACAATAAAGTGAATATGTAAAGCATAAAGATTTTAACATTTTCATAAAGTTACAATGAATATTATTTTTTGAGTAAATTGTGGCAGGTGCAAAATATCATGTACATAATTGCTTCAGCAACACATTAAAAACTATATGAAATAATATGATTTGTTTTTCAGGTAACAGTAATTTTGAGTTACGATTTTGACATTGCAACTTGTCTTAAAAGTTTAAAGGTATGATATAAAATTTAAAAAAATTAATATTGACTTTTTTTCAAGAGGGCACATGCATGTTAGCACAAGGCATTAAACAAGTTATACGATACATATATTACGTGAAATAAGAATGTAACTTAATGGTTATGCTTGTAAAGTGTTTCGTTGGCCTATGCCAAGAATAATATTGACAGAGGCCAACAAATAAAGTCATGTTAATCCAGCCCAAAGAATATATTGAGATAAGAGAAGTTACTGGGGACATAACTAATTAGAGAGGAGAGAGTTTGGGCGGTTGTTAACATTAGGGACTTGAGCAACGATCGAGTTGAAGCGATGTATGGAGCAGCGCCGGAATGAACGTGCGGGGGAAACGGGAGATCCCCGAAAACTCGCCGACCAGTGGCATTCGTCCGGAACAACTCCCAAGTACGAAAATCCGGGAGTGACCTCGCCGGGTATCGAACCCGGTTCGCCTTGGTGGGAGGCGATCGCTCAAGCCGTCGTACCACCGCGGCACTAATATGAAAAGTGATTAATCATGCAGGACGCAATTTGTTAATGAATCTAATACACTCAATAGTTACTTCAACAGTATTATTTAAGTTTAAATTGGCGTAATGGTAACAAAAAAAAATGCCTTGGTTCACTTCTGACTGCTGAAAATGACCTGCCAAATGTGTTGGGACACTTATAAAAACTGCCTGACAAGAAAAACTATTATTTAAAATATTTTACTGTCGAAGTAGTCACTGCCAGCGTACCAAATTTTGTTTCAATAATGTCTAATGGTCTAATGGGTCGGCAGTTACGGCATACTGATATAAAATAGTCATAAAACTGCCATTTGAAAATGTGTGTGATTTNTTACTCCATCATTCCTTGAACCTTTTCTCTAATTCTTTTGTGGACCTAATTGTTGTAGTACGCAGTTTTTTTTTTTTTAGTTCATCCCACAGATTTTCTATGGGATTCAGGTTGGGTGATTGAGGAGGTGTGTTACTGACTTTGGGACAGTTATACAAAAGCCAGCTCTTGACAATGTACGACTTTTTTTTTGGGTCATTATCTTGGTAGAACTTAAAAGTGTTCCTAATGCCCAGATTATCATCCCTCTTGTGTAGGTTTGCTGTCAGGGTGTTGAGATGGTCTTCCTTTTTCATTGTTCAATCGACATGTATAGCCTCTCCTGCAACTGCTGTAGATATAAAGCCCCAGATCATAATGCTACCTCCACTGTGTTTCACAGTAGGTTGTATGTTCCCAGGTTTTAGCTCCTGATTTGGCTTGCGCCATACTGTTACCCTGCCATCTGAACCCCACACATTAAATTTCGTCTCATCAGCAAAAATAACATCATTCCACCAATTTTCATATTTGTCAGCGTGGTCTTTTGCGAACGTAAGTCGTTACTTCTATTTGCCTCATTAATGAAAGGCTTCTTTATAGATACCCTGCTTTTATATCCTGCTCTTCTGATAACTCGTCCTATGGTTTCTGGATGGACGTTCTTTCCGCATTAATTGAGTACCTCCGTTGTAAGTTCGCAGGCACTAATTTTCGGACCTTTCTTTATTTTCCTGATTACTAGACGTTCTTCTCTCTCGCTTAGTTTCTTGGGCTGTCGTTTTTGAGGTACCGAATCTATTATGTCTTCCTTCTGAAACCTTCTTATGATGTCCCCGACAGTGGAACTCGGCAGATTCAAATGCTCCGCCATTTCTCGTTGAGATTTCTTCTATGCATGATGAAAAATGACCAGCTACCGCTGTTCAAACATTGTATTCCTGCCCTACGTCCCATTTTCCTGGCTGACGCAGCCAACAGAGCTACCCAATAGAACCTCTCAGCGCAGAGAGCGTGCAGGGAATGATACGAGGTACGAACGCAATGTGCATCGTGCCTGTGCCACGCGTCCACCACAACTGGCCGAATATTAAAGTGGCGAACTTATGAAGCACGCGAGGACAAAATATTGTGTTTCATTAACTTACACTGCTCATTTCAGTTATTGGCTACTATTGCATATCATTTAAAGCACACAAGAATGATTGTGCAATATGTTTTATGTTTATCTTCATTTCTAATGTAACATAAGGCCACACAACTGCGATAATCATCGGTGGCCTAATATTAATGTGAGCCACTGCACATATATGTCGAAGTTGGCGGGAATCGGTTGAGCATCCGGGGATATGATGTAGTTACGCAACGCTATCTTAGAAAATAGTCTACATAAATTAATGTTAGCTTTGGGTATGAACAGCGTACCAATTTTGGTTTAAATAGCTGATTCGCCAAATGTGGCAGACTTGTCATAAATACTTATAAATAAGACATTTTTAGGTACCTGATACAAATAAATCGCGTAATTTTAAGTGGCCTATAGCATTACTACTAATATGGCAAATTTGACAGTAACTGTTTCAATAATTTTATAAAAGAATACCCCAACTTTGAAGGTCTATAATATCAAAACCAAACAACCTACAACCTTGATTGACCAATCAAATGAACCGTGGAACCGTGAAGTTTATTTACCACACATTCATAAATGTCCAATGTGACCACCACGAGCTGCCCGAACGACATCTACGCGATAATCGAACTCGTTCCACGCTCTTGTCAGAATGTCCGGAGTTACGGTTTGGATGGCGTTCGTAACTCTCGGTTTGAGATAATGAGGGGGAAGCCAGCTCGCATACGACACGTCAATGTGAAGGGGACGGTCTGATGTTTCCTTCGTGTGCCCAGAACGAGGTAGACGATGCCTTCATGTCTAAGCTGGTTTTTAGCGATGAAGCGACGTTCCATACAAATTGTACGGTGAACCGGCACAACGTGCGAATATGGGGGTCAGGAGCCTCTACATGAAACCACCGAACACGAGCGCGCTTCCCCCAAAGTGAACGTGTTTTGCGCTGTATCCAAAGACACTGTTTTCGGCCCTTTCTTTTTTCACGAGCCCACTGTTACTGGAATCCTTTATTGGGACATGCTTACAGAATGGTTGTTTCCTCAGTTAGAAGAGGCGACGGGTACTTCGTTTTCCAGCAGGATGAAGCGCCACCCCATTGGCACCTAGCTGTTCGCGGATACCTGAACGAGACGTTGCCGTAACGCTGGATTGTTCGAGGAGCAGTTGGTGACCAGGCTCTTAATCACTGGCCCCCAATAAGCCCGGATCTTACCCCGTGCGATTTTTTTCTATGGGGGTACATTAAGGATCAAGTGTTTCGTCCACCATTTCCGGCTAACATTGACGACTTCAAAACGAGAATTACGGAAGCCATCTAAACCATAACACCGGACATGCTGACAAGAGCGTAGAACAAGTTTGATTATCGCATAGATGTCGTTCGGGCCGCTCGTGGTGGTCACATTGAACATTTATGATTGCATTGTAAACAAACTTCGCGGTTCCACGGTGCATTTGATTGGTCAATCAATGTTGTAGGTTGTTTGGTTTTGATATTATAGAACTTCAAAGTTGGGGTATTCTTTTATACTCAGCCTGTATTATTTAAAAATCATTATTTGTCAAGTTATGACGTCCCGAATTGGGGGACCGTTGGGGATTCAAGTTAACAAATTCCATCCTGATATTGTGAATACTGAACACAATAATAGGTTGAAATCGGCTGAACATTTCGTGACAAATATCATAGCACCAATAACTAATTGCTGCCATTTTTTAAAACGAATTATTAGGTACAGAATCAACTACAAAAGTAAGCTACCCTTACAGCGTTTTATAATTTGATCGAGTAAGGTATAATTCAGTAAATATTTTAAAAAATTTGAGATAAGTACGCGCACTGTAAAAAATATATAGAAATGCACATAAAATTTTGGCAATTTTAAATTTTGTATATGTAATTCCTAAAAATAACTGCAGTTCGTGTAATTTTACACAAATGTCCTTAATAATCTAGATAGTAGTACAGATCTTTCTTGAAAATACATGACTGAAAGGCTTAATAAACATTATGTTAGTGTTAATTTATACATTTTGAAGCGTGTGTAAAAACACACCTAGTCGCTGTATTAAAACCTTAAATTGTATATTTTTACTGCAACATGGTCATTGTATAAACACTCAATGTCAGTGTAGTTGTATACCTTCCATTGTGTAGTTTTACAATGACCATGTGTGTGTAAACTTGCATTACGTTCTGGAGTATCTGTGAGCGTATATTTACACAAACAAAGTTTTGGTAATTTTAAATTGTTTGTGTTATTTGCTGAAACTAGTACAGTATTTGTAATTTTACACTAATGTTCCTTGGAATTCAAAGATGTCTACAAGTATTTGTTTAAGACATGCGATCTAGCGGTAGGGAGCAGAACTAATTCGAACTCAATTTGTGTGTTCAAAAGGAAATCTTAACTTGCGCTGATGGGATATACTGGCTTTTGCATATATCTACATTTTTTATGAAGTCAATTGTTATCCACATTTCGGAGATAATTTTTTATAACTATGCTGTGTTACCTACTTACGGAACGGAGTACAATAATGTGGAAGTGTAACACTACAAATACATTGTTTGTGAAGTAACATGACAGTTGTAAAAGAACATACAGTATACCGATAGTAAAATTGCTTAGTAAAACAGTGAAACATGTATAGAAACTGTGTATTTACATTTACAGTGAATCTGTGATTTTACTTCTTTGTGTGTGATAAAAGACACACGCACTGTGGTGAAATTACAATAGCGTTGTTTGTGTATATCTACTTGCCTTGGCGAAAAAAATTAATGTTGCAGTTTATTTTCTGCTGCATAGTAATTGTAATTTTACACCATTCTGTATAAAATTAGTTGAACAATATACATATTATTTTACTAATTTGTAGGACAAATTTACTTTGGCGTAGGGTAAAATTACACTGATGTCAGTGGAGACACATACATTTGGTGTAAAATTACAGAATTTTTTTTACAGTACGCGCACGCACATACATACTCTTAGTCAAGACGCACACACAGGCTGGAAGGTTATCACGTAAACGTAACTTAAGCCGACCTTCGTAGCGTACTCGGCTACACACAGACTTACGGCGCGAGGGATGCTGTGAGAATCTTGGGTACGGCAGCGTCTTTGTGTTTGCCTTGAATTTTAAATAAATTACTACGAATATTCGACACTTCCTAGATTAGATGTTACATTGTTTGACGCTGAAATCACATTCTGGTTGTACGTTTCTTAAGGTAATTTGTACCAGAGTAATAACAATAATAACTATCTTTCCTTGGGAAGGTAGACTAAGAATGGAGGGGTACGAATGCAGTTTCTGCAACTCCTACAGTTTTGCAACACATTCTCGGGAACAGGAACTTTTATGTAGTATAAAAAAATCGTGATTAGACTGCGGACTTTATTCAAAGGTTGTATTAATGTATTTTTTCATTTTTTGTAATACTTATTTGGTGATTATCTTTATACTTCTGTGTTACACATCAATTTTTGCCCGTGTTTATAACTCTATTTAATTATATCTACATGGTTTTGTTAGCTTAATAGAATTTTAATATGTTATGCAATACTTTCAGTTTCTTTCAATTCTTCATTTTTGTTAATAATTTAAACCAATTTTTTTAGGAATCAAGGGTAGTTTTACGTTTTTTTTTTCGTTTTTCTGTGGAATGTCTTTAGATTTTTAACGATTTTCCAATGTTTCCAGGGATATTCCGATATGTTTGCGATTTCCCGGAATTTTCTGCGGTTTGCAGGGATTTTCAGTGATTTTCTACGGTTTTCAGGGATTTTCTGTGACTTTCAGGGATTCTAAGCGATTTTTCAATATTTCCTGCGATTTTTAGGGATTCTTAATGATTTTCGAGTGAGTTTTTCAATCGTGTACACCGATTTCCCTCGCCAGACGCTCAATGGCGAACGGCACTGGGCCATGTTGCTGGCCTTCTGTATTCTCTAGTATTCTGTGGCCTTGTCGTCAAGGTAGAAGTAGAGTAGCTTCCACATAGCAGATACCAACTCTACAACATGCACTACAAACAAGAATGCGTACATTTTGTAACACTTAACATTTTCTACTCAAATTTACTCATTTAAAGGCNCATTTTGTAACACTTAACATTTTCTACTCAAATTTACTCATTTAAAGGCTTACAAAAATGCAATTAAGAAGAATTTCTTTTTAATTACAATTTAAATGTATTTACATTTTAGATACTGCACATTTTGCAAGAAACCCTTTGTCAAGTAGCAAATCATAATGATTACTCAATTGTATGTAAAACAATATTGGTATTATGCCAAAAATATTTTTAATAATTTATGTTATGTGGGCTTATTTCAACCATAGAAATGATAACTTTCGTTGTTGAAATAGATGTGCATAAAATATATCACTACATTTTTTAAAAACATTATTACTATTTTAGAAAAATTATAATAGACTTGCTTGGGTTTTTTGAAAAATGTTTTCTGACATGCATCNAAAACATTATTACTATTTTAGAAAAATTATAATAGACTTGCTTGGGTTTTTTGAAAAATGTTTTCTGACATGCATCCAGAATAGAAATACGCTTAAATTTTAAATAAAAAAAGAAACATTTAAATGACAAATTCTTCTATCAAATACTATGTTGTATCGTAATTTTCTGGAAATTCTGAGAGTTTCGTAAGACTTTGTGATGGATTTTGCATATTGTAAGTCAAGTGCAGTATTCCATTGAAAGCCTGTCTACTTCTAAGGGCAGGAAAATTCACTAGTTTATATTTGTATGAAATACCGTTCAACTTTTTAACACTGCCTGCAATTACTGTTTCCTCGCATAAAAAAATATATCGCATAGTTTTTTGCACAACGGCATGTCAAAATCACAATTTTAGTGTTTTCAGATCGTACAAATAAAATGAACGAAAACATTTACACAACATTTAACAAGGGTGATTGAAAGGCCATGTCTCAATTCATTTTTAGGGATGCTTGGCTAAATTCATTTTTAAAAAATTACAGACGGCAGATTATTCCCCCCCNAGTACGTGTTGTATGTTTGTGCGCGAAGTTATGCACGAATGTAACATTAATCTACATGTATACAAAGATTTTAACACCACCTGTTACAAACACTAAAGAAACCCCAGTTTTAAAATTCTGCTTTGCAAAGGCAATGTAAATTATGTCTTAAAACCTGAACAATGTAGAACATATATTAAAATTTAAAAAAAAAATACAGCACTTTAAATTTTATATTCAGAAAAGGATGAGGTGAGAAGTTTACTGTAAGTTATGGTTATTACAAAATGAACTAGTGGCCTAACACGCGGGAGAGGGAGGTAACGCCCCTGTTGGCTGGAAACATGAAGGGCGACCGCCCATTAGCCCCCACCCCCCTCCAGCCACACCAAAGCCATAGTCGACGCCTATGCTTTCGGGTAATATCTACAAGTCGACCAGTATTTGGTACACATATAACATAATTAATCGTTTGGTGACTTAAAACTCTGCGAGTGCCGAGGCTGAAGAGTGCCGGGACAAGTTGTCACACCGCCACAGACAGACAAGCAGACAGACGGACAGACAGCCTCGCGTGCTGCTCGACATGTCGCCGCCTCCTCCCCCACCACCCCTCCTAGATTAATACTCTGCTAAGAACCTGCACAATCTCCATTACCCTCGCACAAACTGCCGCTCCTCCCCACCCCCGA
>NQII01005151.1:98792-154788 GCA_002778355.1 Clitarchus hookeri | reverse complement strand
CCATCTTTTTTACTCTTACTGAGGCTCGACTTCAGCTCTTATGCAGAAATTCTTAGTTTTCTGTCATCATTTTAGTTTCAAGTTTCTGACTATAGATTAGTTGTTTCATTTTTTTTTTCACTTAAATTTGCTGCAAGTTTTTTAGTAGCTGTAAAAAACACTTTTAAAATGTATGCTATTTGTGACATTTTACGTCTGTACTGCAGTGTAAGGTAGATAGCTAAATTTTAACAGTATTGTAATTTTTTTTATTTTACTTTACTTCCACGGGCAACCAAACAATCCGATATAGTGGATGACGCTATAACTTTATACCAGTTGACTTTTGGACACACGTTTATGTAACCTTTATGCTCNTTTTTATTTTACTTTACTTCCACGGGCAACCAAACAATCCGATATAGTGGATGACGCTATAACTTTATACCAGTTGACTTTTGGACACACGTTTATGTAACCTTTATGCTCATACTAACACCTCCTAACGTATTCACAATTTTCCCTGAAACTCTGTGTGTGTGTGTGTGTGTGTGTGTGTGTGTGTGTGTGTGCGCGCGCGCGCGTGTGCGTGTGTGTGTGTGTGTGTGTGCGCGTGCGTGCGTGTGTGCNTCTTAAGTGTACATTCCAACTGCACAAAAATGTTTCTATAGTTATTAACTGTAATCATTAACCTCCCTGCCCAATTTGGTCAACACTCTGATTAAAAATACTTTGCGCAGAATTAAAAAAGAGCATATATTACTACGATAATGACGAAGGAACTTCATCAGGCAGACACAGCAGAAGGGGTGCGAAAGCCCGGTAAACGTGGGTAACGTAACTGTACAGCACTGCGGTCATTAGGAATATGTCAGTAGTTTCAAATACGTAACCGAGAATATTACCTCACTACTAGAGCAAAACATTAAAATTAAAAATCTGAAAATTTCACTTTGGTCACTTTTTCCTACGTGCCTGGGTAAGTTTTNCTAGAGCAAAACATTAAAATTAAAAATCTGAAAATTTCACTTTGGTCACTTTTTCCTACGTGCCTGGGTAAGTTTTTTTTACTGGTCAGTGCAAAATGGATTGCTACATTTTGAAACAAAACTATAATCCATTCACGGTTATCTCACACTTTTCTGAAACCCTGCTGAAGTTCTACTACCAGGATATTCCTCCGCCTCGTGCAAACTAAGCTTAACTTAGTCTAGTAAATTACACCAAACGACAACGCACCGAATTCGTGCGCACTCGGCTGCAATAATATTTTGCATGAGAACTATTTCTTACTAGGCGCTACCAACACAAATGTTTTCTCACTGCTTTATTCATATTTGTTATAAATGAAATATTATAATTTCCAAATAAAATATAGGCAAAACCTCAAATTACAGAAAAATAAGATACTTTGCTGTTAGAGAAATAAAACGGTTATGATACATGGCGCATTTAGGAAATAATTAAACACGTCACACATAGGGTGATTTTTCAAAGGTTCATTTCAAAACGTGTGGATAAACCGCGAATAGATTACAGCCGAAACAATTCACACAAAACATANTTTTTCAAAGGTTCATTTCAAAACGTGTGGATAAACCGCGAATAGATTACAGCCGAAACAATTCACACAAAACATAAGAGCCGTGGCCACAGTAACTTGCACGAGACTCACAGTACACCGGTAACATCGCATCCTCTTCTGGTCACAGTCCACCGATAACATCGCATCCAGTCCTCTTCTGGTCACAGTACACCGATTACATCGCATCCAATTCTCTTCTGGTCACAGTACACCAGTAACATCACANTTTTTCAAAGGTTCATTTCAAAACGTGTGGATAAACCGCGAATAGATTACAGCCGAAACAATTCACACAAAACATACGAGCCGTGGCCACAGTAACTTGCACGAGACTCACAGTACACCGGTAACATCGCATCCTCTTCTGGTCACAGTACACCGATTACATCGCATCCAATTCTCTTCTGGTCACAGTACACCAGTAACATCACATCCAGTCCTCTTCTGGTCACAGTACACCGGTAAAATTGCGTCGCATCGTATCGCATCCAGTCCTCTTCTGGTCACAGAACACCGGTAACATAGCATCCAGTACTCTTCTGGTCACAGTACACCGGTAACATCGCATCGTATCGCATCCAGTCCTCTTCTGGTCACCGCGTGTAGAGGTCGCCATACACTTTGTAGGGAAACTTGGATGAACAAAACACTTCTCGTCTTTCTTCCTGGCGCTTCGGAAAAGCGATTGCTCAAATTCCTACTAAATTTTGCCACATTTTTCTAGACTTTTTGTCAAATCTTTCTTTTTGCTGCTCTTACAGGAAAGCCAGTAAGAAAATCAGATGTTCACAATTTTATTTTGTATAGGCTGTTCATTGTAAACTGGGGGCTTTTGAAAGCCCTGCTTAAGATCTACGTGTATGCACATTGTGTATTCTTCCGCCATATGGACAATTAACACTGCCATGGACATCATAACTCTGTGCATGCGTCAGTCAAGTAAAACTGAAATTATTAGAAAAGTAAATATTTTACAAATTTGTTCCTTCTTACATTTGTATACATTAAAAAAACAAAGTAAAAATAAAATATTTTATTATTCACTTATGATTACCTTACAACTTTTAAATCGACGCTGAGACGTTAAACTACTTTCCCTTCGCCGTTGCCAACTTTGCTGCACGTATGCCAGTTTCTCGCCAGTTAAAATATACGTAGGTCGAGGCAGTGACATTTTTCAAAGGTTGATTTCAAAAGTGCTCACTTTACCGTGAACAGCCTTTGTATACGTTTATCAACCTCGGCCCTGTAATTAATTTGCGGGGGGCGAATGATACGCGGAATATAACTAGAGCTTGACTGCTCCTTCTGGCATTATGATTTTTCATCGAAACAAGTTTCAGGTTTAGTAGTTTCAACTTTCGGAGAACCAAAAATAGAAGTGGAGTGGAGAGATTTGGACGGCTCTTAACATCGAGATCTTAAGCGCCGATGAAGGTGAAGTGAGGTGAGTATGGAGCAGCGCCGGAATGCAAGGGCAGGGTAAATGGGAGATCCCCGAGAAAACACGTCAACCAGCGGCATCGTCAGCCACGATTCCCACATCCAAAAATAGAAGATGAACTAGCAGTTTCCGAATAACATTTGCGGATATTTTTGGCAGAGCCAAGATTTGGGGTACGGGTCAAAGAGACTGAAAGACAGGTAGTGTGACTGAGCATTGTAAACATCTGAAGCAGAGTCACAATCTGGGCGAATAGGCACAGAAGCAGGGGGACTACCTGTTTCTGAACCACTCTGAGAATGTCTTAAGCATGTTCGGGATCTCGATGATCTGTAATAGAATCTCGAGAAAAATCAACTTAAGATAAAATATGAAGACTGTACGGCCAAGTTCCTGAGGGCTGAAATCTACTTACTGCATTTTGATTACTTTCCACTCAAATATGCAGTTTAATATCATACTGATTACAATAATTCCATGACAGACTTTCTGGAAGGTACAAATCGGCTGTTCAAAAAAAAATTCAAAGGCCCACAGACTGCAAAATATCTAATGAAAAAACAAAATATTATCTTTGGAAAATTCCAAAGCCTTAATGTATTTATGCAAATTGTGAGATTGTCAAGAATCGGCAGGACTTTTTTGTCTGGAGCAGGGCGAACTTGTTCAACAAAGAACTACAACCACAGGAAAAGATCCACATCGATCCAGACATTATCTGTAGAAGAAGCTTGACAGCCTGGAGGAGTACGGTCAAGTTGCCTTTCCTGCATTTGTTTACGTGAAAATATAAGAAATGGTGGGGCGACGAAACCAATAGCATTGCAGAAACAAACAGCAGTTGTTGGTTTTCCCCGTCAGTACTAGCAATTACCAAAACTAGCACGGAACCACGGCGCGCCTTCGGCACAAGTGTCGATAACGCTTTATGTAGGATTGTATCTGCGTGTTTACATGTCTGGCCGATTATCCAATCTCTTTGGAAGATGATACGGCTGAAGATCGACCCCATGTGTCGGTCTGATTTTAAAGACGTATTCACGTCAATAAAGATTATCTCCCACTAACAAATGAGCAGAAACCACAGCTTCTTGTATAATGAAGCAGCTTGTGGGTGAAGTACACTAAGAAATTGTTCGCGCTAAACATCTACTTGTATGTACATTGTGTATTCTTACACCATTGGTAAAATTAACATTGCAATGGGCCTAAGCACTTTATTCATGCGTCGGCCAAGTGAAATTTAAATTATTAGAAAAGTAAATACTTTACAAATTTGCTGATTCTCTTTTACTTGTCCGCATTAAAAAAAAGGCATTTCAGTTTTCACAACTGTTCACCTGCCACTTTTAATTCAACATTTAGACATGGAACTACTTCTCTCCGTCGAAACCAACAAATTACCAGCCAGTGTGGAAGGTAGGAGAAGTGAACTTTTTCAAAGGTTAGTTTTAAAAGAGCTCAATTAACAGTGAGCAGCCTATACTTTGTATCTATATATGCATAGTAGCTTCATATTGTAAATTTGCCATGTTGTGTACAGATTAAGGGCGGTGGCCATGGAAATATTTATTTTATATTTCTACCATACATTGGTCAAGTTGTAGACGTTATCTGTGACTTACCTTTTATTCTGGTATAACTTTTTACGTCACGTCGATTTTGCAAAATTACATGTCAAAATCAAAATTTTACAGATTTTGTACTGTACAAATGATATAAACCAAAATATTTCCAGGAAATTTAAAAAGGGCAACTGAAATATCTTGCCATAATTCATTTGAAGGTATGTTTATTAAAAGTTATCTTCTATAAATGTAGGGACAGCCACAAATAAAAGATATGCAAGAATTTCCTAATTTTCAGCATTATTTTGAAATTGCAAAAACATTTCCTTGTGTAATTTTATAGACGTTTTTAAGTAGCTCTTGGCATTTTCTTTCCCTTTCTGTACGTAAGGTGGTTTTCATTATTTGTACATTTCTGAAACAGTAAAATTGTAATTTTGGCATGTATTTATGGTAAAACTACGCACTCATTTTTTTTTTTTTTTGCGAGGAACATTTACTAATAATGTCTAAAAGTTGAACAACATGTGGTACAAATAAAAAACAACACATTTGTTCGGGCCTTAAATACTTGCTTTGCAGGTTAGGAAGTAGGCTACATCGTACTGACCTCGAGCAGGTTGAGCAGCAGCCCCAGAGAGCCACTTTCCTTCCTCCACAGCCTGGCCAGAGTGCGCTCCTTGACGCCCTTGTCTGCAACCATACGAGCACGTTATTACAAACTGCAACACGACATAGCGCAGCGAGACTACTGTACTATATTCCAAGGAAGCGACCAAGACAGTGTCTTTTGCAGAAGTGGTAGGGCCGCGGTGGTGTAATGGTCAGACTACTCGCCTCCCACCTAGGCGAACCGGGTTTGATTCCCGGCGAGGTCGCTCCCGGATTTTCGCATGAGGAAATCGTGCCGGACGATGCCACTGGTCGGCAGGTTTTCTCGGAGATCTCCCGTTTCCGCCACCCTTGCATTCCGGCACTGCTCCATACTCACCTCACTTCTCCCTCGTCAGCTCTCAAGACGCTGAGCTGCCCAAATTTCTTCACTCCACTCCGAAGTGGTGAGGCAGGATGACGGGAAAGAAACGCGGGGCGCACATAGAGGACACAAGAACAGGAGAAAGAACCCTGAAAGGTGGTTCAAGGCAGGAGGATGGACTCTAAAAAGACCCTCAGTCCATCCTCATTTTCCCACAGGACGAAAAGAAGAGATAAAGTGAAGAGTAACAACAAGGTTGTCAAGAGTGAAGGCTTGGCAACCTCGTCGGAGGGCAGTGTTAGTGACGGATACCACCAAGCAGACGGCGAAGAGCTTCTGTAAACGATACTCTGTGTACGCTGGCGGCTTGTCGCCGCCCCCGCCCTACGATCAAAGCCAAGCCGTTACGCAAGGCGCAACAAGTGGCGAGGTGTGTCTTGCCAACAGTTCCCCTGCAGCTGACGTCATGACCAACATCGCTTTTTAAATTAGCTTGCACGCAGTCCTCGTCTCTGGCACACTGCAGAGGTCCGTCCTCCCACAGCCGGCGACACGTGCTGCACTCATACGGGCCCGCGACCGACTGACCACTAGTAAACACTGCCATGTCCGAAGTCTTCTTCAAGTAACTGCTCATGTGAGGTGTCGCATCCCTCGCACTATGACTAGCGTGTTTAAGGGTGTTGGATACCAACAAATTAGTAATTTTATATCTGTACCAAACATTCAACTTGTATGCATTGTATGTGATACCATTTTCCTCGAATAAAAATGTTTTACACTTCATATNCTGTACCAAACATTCAACTTGTATGCATTGTATGTGATACCATTTTCCTCGAATAAAAATGTTTTACACTTCATATATTTTTTTATAATTTGATGTCAAAACATAATTCTTTCCGTGTTACTGCCGCCATAATAAATACAAACTAAGTTGTACAAATGAAAAAATTACAAGTTAACTAATGCTGTGGGCCACCGCGTGAGACTTATTTAATCACCAAATAACATATATAAGAAAAATGTTAAATATAACTTTTTTTTTGCATATTTTTAACATTATTTTAATGCATGGGCTGTTTTTTGGTTATTACACATATGCNTAGCGTGTTTAAGGGTGTTGGATACCAACAAATTAGTAATTTTATATCTGTACCAAACATTCAACTTGTATGCATTGTATGTGATACCATTTTCCTCGAATAAAAATGTTTTACACTTCATATTTTTTTTTATAATTTGATGTCAAAACATAATTCTTTCCGTGTTACTGCCGCCATAATAAATACAAACTAAGTTGTACAAATGAAAAAATTACAAGTTAACTAATGCTGTGGGCCACCGCGTCACTTATTTAATCACCAAATAACATATATAAGAAAAATGTTAAATATAACTTTTTTTTGCATATTTTTAACATTATTTTAATGCATGGACTGTTTTTTGGTTATTACACATATGCCAAGCAGTAGCCCACTTCATTAGTTAATATTGTAATTTTTTTAATTTGTAAAACTTTGTTAGCATTTGTTATTATGCAGTAAAACAGAAACATTTTGGATCTGATATACAATTACTCAATAAATATGAAGTTAAATTTTTTTTATTCGAGGAAAATATTACATACAATGCGTATAAACTGAACAATGTTTGGTTCAATTATAAAAAAAAAAAAGTTTGGTATTCAATGCCCTGAAGAGGGCATTGAATCAAGATTCATATTTCATCAAGATTCGCACTACAAATCTTCATAAAGAACATTTATGACCAGATAAAAACAATCAAAGCTAAACATAGCTCAACGCACTATTTAACGAATTTTTTTTAAATTTGTACGATTTCTATTATACTTGTCTTCCCATGTGAGATTGAAATGATTAAATAATTAGGTAATATTTGATTACGGTTACAGATGTGAAACTAATCATGTAAGAAAATAGGTTGGATTTCGAAAGAACTGCTAAGATATTCCCTATGCCTTGATTAGCTTGGTTTTAAAATATTGACTCCTAAAATTACTATGGAGGAAAATACGNCTAATCATGTAAGAAAATAGGTTGGATTTCGAAAGAACTGCTAAGATATTCCCTATGCCTTGATTAGCTTGGTTTTAAAATATTGACTCCTAAAATTACTATGAAAATCCAAGATAGCGAGGATACTTCCCTCTTAAGCCGGTCGCCTTCCTGGCGCTAATTTCGCATCTGACGCCGTGAGGAGCGCGAGCGATAAGGGCGACTCTGCCCGCGCATCAAGGGCGCCATCGCCGCTAAGCGCTCTGAACCGGCCTGCAGTGTTCTCGTAGTGCTGCGTTTAACGTTTGTATAGTCCATTCACGGCTACTTCCAACTCTTCTGAAGCCTTGCTAGAGTTCTTATTTCAGCATATTCCTCCGCGTCTTGCGAACAAAGCTTAACTAAATCTAGAAAAATATTCCAAAGGGAAAACGCAACGCATTTGTGCGCAATCAGTTTAACAATATTTTGCAGGAGAACTATTTCTTACTAGGCATTACCACACATCTATTTTCTCTCTCTTTTATTCATATTAATTATAAATAAAATATAATGTATAGATAAAATATAAGTAACAGTTCAATTAACCAAAAATAAGTTACTTTTATGTAAACAGAGGTATAAAAAGCTTATTTTGTAATTCACTACATACTTAGGAATCAAGCAAACGCGCCATGGGGTGATTTTTCAAGGGTTTGATTAAAACAAGCGCGAAGATACCGCGAATAGGCTATAGCATCTATTGTATCGTGCGTGTTATTGGTGTTCGGTTTTCAATGTCGGGTTTATTTGGTTACTCAAGATTTGAAAATTCTTTGCCGGCAGACAAGTATGTACTGCCCAATGGTAGCTCGATCCGAGAAGGCAATCGTCACCAACAAACTGTCGCTTGGTTGTGAAAGCATATAAGGATTTCGTCGGCGTCGAATGTCGTGCCGCATTGCGTCGCTGTATTGTGGAACCAACTTATAGTCAAGTAAACACATCTGAAAATGCTTTTTTATTTGTTTCAAAAGATTTAGAGTGTGTTTAAATAATATTAAATAACTTATATTATTATTCTGTTTCTTTGCTATTATCTTCAATATAAAAACAAAATAAAAATCCCGGGTGAGAAAAATTTTGACTTTCCCGAGAAAATGAGCAAACTGTTTCCCCTCAAAAAGGAGTTTTGTCACGAACGTGTATGCCTATTGTTCAAAAATATTTTTTTAAACATATTTGCTCACGACCTTCCAGCACAGTGTTTAGACAACAAATACTTGCAGGCCAGATTCAACAGCGCTCTTCGAAAATTCTTCACTTGAACACGAAACGAAAACACTAAAGAGCAATTTACTGTACAGAACATTCCTTGGCTCTGGCCCAGGAAGGAGACAGAGGCTTCAAATACAAACCGCAAACCGTATACTCGATGCAATGCAACAGTTTTACTTGTAGTACAATTAATCAGCACCGGTTTCCAATAAGATAGTTTTATTACATAGTGCAAGTTATTTCTGACGTTCCCCATCAAGACACAAGAACCAATGGGCAATTTATACTTCCAATCATCCATCCAACAAGGATACACTAAATCTGAATCGGTGAGAATCTCTCTCTTTAAATCACTTAACAGCGCCTGACTTATTCAACAGTCTCTTCAGTCAATTTAACAACGAATTAGGGGAAAAATTCCTATTTTCCTTCAGTTATTATTGATTCAGTGACATTTTCACTGATTCATCAACCATTACATTTGCTGTTTCTCAGTGTTTTTTTTTCTTTTTGGCCCACGAGTCAGTTGAACAAGATGTATCAAATGAAATGAACTAATAAAACCAATACAATATACTTTTAATATGTGGATTTCATCTTTTATAATACCATTTTACAAGTCAAAATGAACATTTAGTCTTTCATTTCGTTTTCACGTACCAAATCATCATAGTGCTCGGTTTGAAGGTTTAAACTGTATTAAATGTGGTTAAGTGAGTGCATTCACGCGTAATAGTTGTATTCACAATCCTAATGTTACAAGTTAACTAACAACGAAAAGAAATAGCATAAAATATAAAGCTACATATTTCCGATAAACGAGTTTAATACATGTATTTCACCCTATACAATCATCGTTGGCTTGGTAGTTTAATTGGTAAGGTGACGGTCTGAAAGTAGGGAACTGTGGGCAGAGTTCAAAGGCTAGATATAGCAATCCCCCCCCCCTTTTTTTAAATTACGTTAAATTGCACACAACACAACCAGTGATTATACTGAAAACATGTTTATTGCTCGTAATAATTAATATATATATATTTAATTCGCTGCATGCAGTTGTCTGTCTCTTAATTCCACAAACGAAATTGTTTCGTTTTCCACAAATTTTAAGTAAAGCCATTTCCAAGGATTCAAGTATTTGAATCTGACTGCGAATCAGTGGTTACCCACAGTGTCTGCGACCACTGGCCACACAAGCAGTGCAGCGCTGATGCATGTTGCGACGTTTCTGGCGTGGTATCAACTGCTCTCCGTACCCTCGCAATGAGCTCATCCCTCGTGTCAAGTGGTGTGGCATGCACCATCGATCTGATGTAGCCTCAATCAGAAGTCAGGTGAGCGCGGTGGCTCCCCTACCTACGTGTCTACCGGCGGTTCAGGGAGTGCACGTCGAGGTGCCAGCGATCAGCAATGGCGAGATGAGGCGGGGTCCCGTCCTGCTGCACCCACATCGCCTCACGGAGCACCTAAAGGAACTTCCTCCAAATATCCAGGTAACAAGTCCTGCATGAACTGGAGATACGTAGCACCGTTGACACTCAGACTATGCGGTACTGAGCGGTGGTACTGTGCCCGCACAGGCTGGTAAACATGCAAAGTACAGAGAGTTGCATACCCGCCCCTGCACGTTGTCTCTGCTATGAGCGGGTTGCCTATGGACGTTACACTATTGGTTCCGTGATGAAATAAGCTCCATTTGTGCTTTTTTGGTTTATTAGGAACTGTAACATAAAATTAATTCAAATGGTACTGAAAAAATAAGTGGCTCACTTAAAGCGCCATAAAACAGAATCCGAAAAAGGCTATGACGAATGACTAAGCTGTAGTAAACTAAGGGCGTCTCCTACGTGAGGCGCAAGAAGTGCTTCGCTCGCCAAGTGTCCACGTAGAAGCTGCAGTTTGCCTCAATATAGTAGCTGCAAACTGAAATAAGCGCACAAGTAAAGAAACACGTGAAATTTACCAGCAAAGACGTTCTCTTGGCGAAGATAATTTGTATTGGCAGTTGCTGCTGGTTGTGCGACAATTCCGGCCACTTGTTTACAAAGCAAGGTGCCAGTTTGAACATTCGTACAGGACCAGTGACGATTGTGGACACTAACACCAAACCTAACAAGCTGTATGTACGTCAGTATCGATGAAAATATTCAGAGAAGCATCGAAAAGCACGAAGATACAAGTACCTTCCCCCCTCCCTCTTGTCGAGGGACCGGGCTGGAATTGTCACTTGGATGAGGTTTGTCTGTTGGCCGGAATTGTCGCGGTCCGGACACCGTTGCTGCTACATAGGACCACTTGTTTTCAACAATGTATCAGTTGTAATGTTCGTCTCAACTCAACATAACACCCGCCTCTTACGAACTTATTCGATAATCAACTCGTGATCGTTTCCACGCCAGCGAGGCCTGTTGACGTGCGAAGGATATCGAATTATTCGAGATTCATTTCTGACGCTCGTTGCAGCTGGTTGAAGCTAGCGCGCGCGTGCTGCCCCCTGCCGCCCACGCACGACACTGACGTCGCTAGTAAGTATTTGAATTTTGCTGCTTAAAGCTGAAGCGTGCTGACGCCCGAAATTGAATCCCATGTATGACACGGTCTAAAGGACAGACATTTGCAAGTGAAATCTATCCGAAGAAGAAAACGTCCAATAAACAATACACGCACGCACACGTGCACAAAAATTCTTCAGTCCACAAATTTGAACCTGGGCAGTGGTGAAGACGCGGCGTCACAGCACTGTATATAATATGTTCTTTAATTTGCTCTTCAATTTCAACATTTCTATAATCGTACTAACCGTTCAAAGTGTTCCTTAAAAATAAACAAAAACTACGGAAAATGCGTGACAAAAAATTTAGCATACGTTTACAGTGATACACAAAAAGTAAAATTTTATATAATTAAAATATACGTAAAAATTAACATATAAATATTTTTTGATTAATTTTTTAAAATTATTATTTTAATAATTGAAATTAATATTTATTAAACAAAACAAATTTACAAAAGCGTTTACAAAATAAATATACAAATTTAAAGACATATGATACCCTATCTGAAATTACAAAATGAAGTTACAAATTAAATTTATAAACAGATTTACGAGTAATTTTACTTATTAAATTCAGCGACGGAAGAAGACACGACACTGAAATATGTTTAAATTTAAATTGTTTTGAAAAATAATTTTAAACAGTTAATTGCATATTTTTAAATTTAGATTGTTTCGATACATATTTTTAATTATGTAACAATTGATCCAGAGTTCACTTTACCTTACTACTAGTGTTGCATTACTGGTCTGTACTACAGCCCACGACAAACGAACATGTGCCAACACAGCAACCGATTTAGTCCCTTGGCACAAATCACTTATAGCAAGCGAGAAGCCAACACGTTCAGTCCTGCCTCTCATTTATTGCCACAATAACCCTCCGTGCTCAAGGAACGGAATTAAATTCAAGCTGCCACGGGTGGTCTTTTTTTTCAGCACTATCTGATTTCAAGAATTTCTCAATGTATATATTTCAGTCAGTTACGTTTTCAATTTACAGATTCTATGGTTTCAATACAAACAAATTGTTCTTAAAACGTTATTTACACCAAAGAAAAGTCTAAATTTGCAGTATCAAGCTCCTAACTTTTGTTGTTCTCCGGTCACAATGCAGATATTTTTTTGAGTTAACAAAAAGCCGCATATTGCCCAAAAAGGTTACTGCGCCATATCATCGCTTAAAACGTCGACATATTATAAAAAGTACGAAGAGAGCGTTAGTATTTTCTAAGTTTTTAATTTTGATATCTGTGCTTTCTGACAACCAGGCTTGGTAAGAACAGGGCAGGTCCGAATGGCATAGAAAGAATTTTACGTGCCTATAAAGCCATTTCGCAAAACAAGCTCAGGTGCAATTCGAAAATACCGAAAAAATCTGACACGCCGTGACGTTTCTGTTTTATGGACATAATAACAGTTTCATAAACTAAATATCCAGCCTGGGGTGGGGGGGGGAAGGTTTGGGAGGCTCTAACAGTGGAGTCTTGACAGTCGATGAGGCTGAAGCGAGGCGAGCATGGGGCAGCGCCGGAATGCAAGGGCGGGGGAGACTGAAGTTCCCCGAGAAAACCAGCGGCATCGTCCGGCATGATTCCCACGTGCGAGAATCCGGGGGCGACTCCGCTGGGAATCGAACCGGGTTCGCCTTGGTGGGGTGCAAGCGCTCTAGTCGCTACACGACCGCGGCCCCTCCAACCTAGTGAAATAAACACCAAGATGTGTGGGCCTTCTGATATATGGGCAAAAAAGAAACATTTCACGCACCTCTGCGCAATCTTGAGTTGGGAGAAGGGTGAAAAAACTGCCAATGTAAATTATTCATGAATGAGATTAGAACCAAGGTTAGAGCATCAGTGCTACTGCCAACAGATAGCTCGGCTGTAGATTCCCAGCTGGCGCGAAGCCTGGGCAGTTATCAGCCTCTCAGTGCCTGCGACGCCCACAGCTACTAGATAGAGACCCGGACACTGAAGAGCCAAACAAACTGGTATAGGCGTGCGTATGCAAATAACAGAGGTATGGAACCAATCAGAGTAACGCGATGCGGTAGGCAGCGCCTATAGTAAGACAACAAGCGTCTGGCAAAGTTGCTAGATCGGTTACTGCTGCTACAATGGAAGGTTATCAAGATTTAAGTGACTTTGAACGTGGTGTTATGGTCCATACCGTATAAGAAGGCCACTTTCTGACAGTCAGTGAGTGGCAACTTAAAGTTTACGAAACAAACAAAGCGCCATTTACAAAATCCTGTATCAGCTGATGCACGAACGAACAAAAGTTAAAATTACATTGGCTATTCTGAGTGCACTGCCGATGCACATCAGAAAAGCAGAAAGTACGCGGATAAGAAAGAGTTCGTAGATTTATTAATACATTTTATTTTACGAGGTCACAAAACAATGGTTGTTAGCGTTAAAAATTAAACTTCGTGATAATGTAGTAATGTTTAGGTGATCAAAATGAAATGTACAATAGAACGATACGACGTGGAAAAGTTTTCTGAAGTTGTGCTAACTTCAGAAAGCTTTTTCACGTCGTATCATCCATCTCAAACCTTGCTTTCAACACGTCCTTGATATTAATTCCAAAAACATACAGAAATATTACATAATATTGTTGAATTATTTTTTCTAATAATTTGACGAAACGACACGAATTTTAAATATATTTCCAGCTCGTAACATAAGAATTATCAACTTTTACGGTACGCTATCTCTTGACCATAAAGAGAGTTACTCAAAAGTTCGTCGTGACGTGCTGCGCGCTATCTATCGGATATTCTGCGAGCTATTACCAGCCAGAAATGAACCTCTCTACTGCGCGATAAATAAAGAATTTACAAACATATGCCAATAGTTATATTTTTCCACGAGCTCTGCATAATTTTTAAAGTAACATTTATTTCATATACAACGATTTGGAGTACAAGTCATTTATATTCGGCCGGTAATCGTTCGTCTACGTAAATTATACGCCATGTTGTTCTCTCGAAACCCATCTCCTTGATTCCGTAGACACGCGTGAATAGTTTTTAAGCAATTCTAACGTTATTCCACGTCACATATTTCCAACTCGAATATATTAGCTATAACGTCCAAAGTGTAATAATAGATACAACAGACCGTCTCGCAAATTTTAACCCAAATTCACTATCTCGGACAAATTAAAAAAGAGTTATCAAATATCTAACATTTTATATTTTTACTTTTATAACCTACTTATATTTTTAGACAGATATCAGTCTTAAAATATCTTAAAATTTGTTTAGCATAACAGTAAAATGAGAAGTGGATTAGCACTGTCGCACAACTATTTTTTATGTCGGGGCTGCACTGCCTGGTCCTGATGGCGGAAGGATACATAGTCATATGTAAACAGTGGCGCTACTTTCGCTGAGCTGTCAAAAAGTGGCCTTCTTATATGGTACAAAATATATAGTCGGCGCACGAAAGATGGGACATAGCATCTCCGAGGTAGCGATAAAATTTGGATTTTCGCATACGACCATTTCACGAGTGTATCGTGAATATCGGGAATCCGGTAAAACATCACATCTTTGACATCGCTGCGGCCGGAAAAAGATCTTGAAAGAACGGGACAAACGATGACTGACGAGAATCATCAAACTTGACAGACGTGCAACCCTTTCTAAAATTGGCGCAGATTGGATTTGTGGACTGCCCTGCAGGATTCATGGTGTGAATTGCCTCCTGCATACCTTCAGACATTAGTCGAGTTCATGCCACGTCGTCTTGCGGCACTTCTGCGTGCTCGGGGGCCCTACACGATATTAGGCAGGTGGTGTACCAGTTTTTTGGCTCTTCAGTGTACGAATACAATCGCCGCTACCATACGAAACTGATAACCACATTGAAAAAAAAAGCCTTTAACACTGTACTCCTAGGTGCGTGACCGATTTAGGGAATTGCTCTACCATCATTGGCTGCGCTCGGAAGAGAGGCAAATTTAATTGCGATTTTCATTCGGTTTTCCTGAAGACGGGAGCAGACGCGAGTCCCCACGTCGCTATTGATTCAGCGAGAAAATTGTGCCCTGAGAAAAAAGATTTTGTTGAATGAGAAAAATTTTGTTCGGCGCAACCAAATTAATTTTTTGTTCTTATTTGGTTGCCTTAAACTATATAAGATTTGGTTGGTGCAACCAAAGATTTGTTTGACACTACGTACATTAAAAAGTTTCTGTTATTATAAAAAAGTGAAAGCCTGACCGAGATTTGAACCAAGATCGTCTGCACCCGAACACTACGCATCAGCAACCTCAGCTAATGTGACAACTGATGTGATGGATATGTTTTTGCAAACATGGCATTTAAAAACCGGATAACGTACGTAAACAAATATTTCAAACTCTACGCCTTTACTGTTTCGTTTTAAGTTGAAGTTGTTTTATTAGGAAGTTAATACTATTATTAAACATCAATCAATGCACCAACAAGCATTATTACTATCCTAATTGTCATAACAATTACAACCAACGAGTTGTTTTCGAACGAAGGTAATAAAATTAGTGTTGCAAGGTAAAGCTGGTGCTTGCTCAGTGCTGTGCACACTCGGCGCACGCAGCAGTAAGCAGTAACCAGAGTGGAGCCGGGAGAATCTGAACGTACTGCGGCCACTCACGAGAGAGCGGCGAGGCACCATTACACACGTGCTGTGACGTCAGCTGCACTACTACGTGTAAGTGGCCGATGTGTAAACTAGAAAACGATTCGGCACATCACAGAGCAAAACACAGCTTACCTTGCAACAATTCACCCCACGCCGCTGTTTCGTTGCTTTTCAAGTTCTGTTTGCCCAACAAAATATTTTATTGGGACTACTAAACATATTTAAGCCCTACACAACCAAGTAATTTGTTGGCTCGAACAAACCTTTCTCTCAGCGTGTGTGTTATGTGCTGTCTTCGCTACGTCAGGTTTTGAGCTAACGTGCAGTGACCGGCAGTTATCTGGGCAAATCTTAGCACGTCAAGAGAGAAGCGGGGTCGCTGGAGAAAAGTTTAGGGTGGGGGGAGGGGATGCGCGTGCAGCCGACAGCCGTGTACTGGCTGTTCGGAAAACATCGGTAGCAGATAATGTGCTTGACTGAAGATAGACGGGAATGGTAACTCGCAAAAATGCAGCAAAGTTATTCACAGCAGAGAACGGAGAATACTAATGACTCCGAGACTGATGACGTTTACCATGGTTCGTCTTTAGTAGAACCATTATAAATTCAGTACAATAATTTTTTTTGGGAATTGAAATTGAAATTTAATGCTGCTTAATTTTTTTTTCTAAGAACTACTTACGAATTTGCATATGCATATAGAATATGTTTACACACCAGCATTATAATGAAATCGAGACAGTGTTTGTAGAAGATATTAAGCCTACAGATTTTATGTGTATCTTATCTATTAATCTTTCACATTATGAAGTGCTTGCGGGTAAAGGGTTTTGTAACTAAAGCTGTACATATTTTTTTTTTTAACCCTTAGGGGCTTATCGCATTCGGTGAAACCTGTCCAAGACAATTAAGATTATTAAGATTTTTTTTTTTGGGTGTTAAGTGCAATGTGTACATGAACAATATGTATCTATTTACTTGCATACTTCATCTGTAATGGTATCATTATCAGTAACAATAACAATATACCCTATTTACATCTGTCTGCTCCAGTTTTAATGAATGCGAATAGCCGCCCAATGAAAACAAAATGTTCACACACTGTGCAGACGACTAAACAAAAACCTGTCTTTAAGGTCAATGATGCATCATTCCTGGCAACCAGTTTGCCTGTTATCTTATGAAATTCGAGAACTCAGACGAGAGTACAATGCCGCTCCACCCCTTCTTTAAAAATAACGCCATATTACTTATTACTATGAGAGAAATCTCATACGCGGCCAATGATGGGTTTTCAAAATATGTTAGTTACTCTGCTATAACTTGTGTAACAGCTTAATACTAATAACATAAATAATATTTTCCTGACAATTGTATCCAATTTAGAGATGCAAATTTTTCAGAAAATTTGTGTGCAAAAAAAAAACACTTTTTTCTGCTTTCTTTTTCTGAAAAAAAAATTGAAATTTTGGGAAAATTGCAAACAAATAAAATTTGGTTTAAAATAAATGGCAGTGCTTTTGTATTGTGGTTTATATTACAACAGTCCTTTAAGTTTTTTAAAAACAAGACTGTGTTTTTGTATCATATTACAAAATATTTATACAGAGTTATGGAAAATTCAAATCGTAAGATTACAATGCCCTGAACATTAAAAATATTTCAAATCAGAAGACGAATGTGCATTAACTCTCTTTATCAGAGTATAACAAAACAGACGTGTAATTTTTTGTTTGTTTTGTAAAACGTTTAGTAACTAGCAGCTTAACTCCCGTCACGCTCATATCTCAGCAGTGCCCTTCGTTTTAAAATAAATTGAAGCACTATTGTATTTTTGTTTGTAAAACTTGTAGTAACTAGTAAATTAACTACAACATATTACAACAGTGATTTAAGTTTTTAAAAAATAAGACTGTGACTTTGTGCCACATTAATAATTTGTACTTACAGAGATGTGAAAAATTCCAATTTTCCCCTATTTTTCAAGGTGGCTGAGAAAAAAAAAACCAGTACAAACTTTTTCTTTTCCTTCAAAATTTCCGTTTTTTTTCTCGGATATTTTCATCTTTAATCAAATTACTAATTTTTACAGTAATAATGTATTTATTATAAAAAGTATGAAAACAAAAAAATATACAAATAATAAATGTTTACCTCAAAAGCAGTTTAACATTTTTATGACGATAATTCAAATAAAATAACTTTTTTTTTTTTCATTTTAAAAATTATTTTGGTTTAGATTCTTGTAATGAATAGGATTATGATGGGATTGTGAACATAATAACTGTGTTTAGTGTTATTTATTTGCATTTAATTTCTATAATGTCATACACGCAGCCAAGAGTTTTCACGGAAGTTGCGCCACAGTAGTGGCGGTGTAGACATACATATACGTATAGGCTGTTCACAGTAAACAAGAGTACTTTTGAAAAACCCTGCTTAACATCTACTTGTATGCACATTGTGTATTCTTCCGCCTTATGTAAAATTAGCGTTGCCATGAACCTCATCCCTTTATTAATGTGAAGGGTTGCTTTGGATAAGGGCCTAGGTCCATTTTTCTTAATTTCAAGGAGAAAGGTTTTTTTGATAATCATCATGGTACTGGCATTGATGTTGAAATGATGAGCACACTGCTGTATTACTCAAATATCAGGTAATGTGCGCGCAACACTGCTCATAGTCATTTTTTGTACTTTCGAAATGTATTATTTTAAAATTTTAAAAAGTGGACTTAAGCCCTTGTCTAGGAAATTGATATGGATATTAGCCTATATCCAAATAAATAAAGGTATAATAAAACAATTTTTTTTAATATTTTGTAAAAAAAAAACTTCCAGTTTTTAAATGACAGACGTGTGACTTCTACTACTTCGATAATTATCTGAATTTTATTTCAAGTTACGTAACTGTACTAATGAGGTATTGAAAGTAGAGTGTACATTGTGTTTGTTTCATATACCACGACATTAAACACATCTGAAAACTACATTACCATTTAAATAATGAGTGATGCCATACTGAAATGATTACAACACATCTTTCCCAATATACCTCATTTATTAAAACATGCATAACAAAAGTGCATTTACATAGTCTAGAAGAGTACAAAATTATAACATGTCAAAAAACACACACACACACACACTTGCTGAACAAACAAGTTTTACCTCTCAATTGTTCAGTATTAACGAGCACATTGTGTCTTGCAAAAATTATACATAGTGCAACGCACTGTTTAGCAGATAATAACCTATTCATCAAAGTCACGGCCCACATGAACAATCTCTGAACACATTAAACCCGTATAAAAGTCATGATGGATTGGAGGTATGTATTTCAGTAGCTTTCTCAAGTCATCAAGATTTGCTTTTGCAATTGGCCTCTTACTTCTGTACTTGATTGGAAGATACTCGTAGATGCTGGTTGACTTTGGAGAAGTGGAAGTGCTGCTGGTAGACCTTAAGGAAGGAGCTTCTGTAATTGTATGGTATGACATTCTTGAGTGTTGTGAGAATGCTTCAATTGTATGCAATGTTTTTTGTTAATTTCATGTGAGCAAGATTTAAGATGATGTTATCACCTGCAGATGTCTTGAGAAACTGAATATTGTATTTTTGATTTAGGCGGTTCAATTGATAGACATCAGATGATTTCATTAATGCTGTTCGGAAAGGGTTTATTGCACGTGCATGTTCTATAACTTTTATCCAGTCACTGGGGTGGTATATATTCTCCCAATGTAGCTTCCTGCCTAGCTCTTTAAGTCCAAAATCTCTGTCGCTCGGAAGCATAGTATGACTAGGTGTTGGGAATTTATGTTCAATCTGAGTGAACTCACCTCTTTGAACCAAGTCGTACTCCACAGTCAAGATGGTAAAACTCTTGTTTTGACCTACACATGACTCTGACCAAATTATCGGTTTTTCTGCTCCACAAGATTTCTTTATTTTTTTTTTTGTGAACTTACGAAGACATGATCCAATTTCATCTGAACCACGCCCTGACGTATCTTCTGTACACAAATGCATATACCCTTTATCAGTGTTTAGTACATGGATGCCGAAGTTGTACATCCATAATTTCCTGCTGTAAAATGCTTCCGATATATTTAGGCTAGGCAAAGGAAAAGTTTTTTTGTCAATCCATTGATATAAAAACCTCTGTCTTCTGATATTAAAGACTGCCCTAGTTGACCTGCTCACTTTTGTTCTTTGACTCGATTTTGAAGAGATTCGTAATCAGGATGTGCATTTAAATGAATCCTTGGCTGTTCATATGTAGCATATATACGACTTCGAGCTAGTAAACGTAAGGTTGAAACGTTCATTGAAGATTTTTCTATAACAAGCCTCACTAACAAGTACACGAAGTCTATTGCTTTCAGTACTATCTTCTGATGAAGTATGACCATCTTGTGAGCCTTCTGTTTCAGTTTTTCTGTGTTTATGCTCAGGGTATCTGTTCAGAAATAAGTGATACATCCTTCTGATGTTCAGTGACATGACAAGATGCCGCCTTTTCAGATTGCAAGTACGGCTATAGTGGCTCGCCGTACTAGGGAATGAAGAGATGTGCGACTCAATTTGTTTCTGTAGTTCTTCATTAATGGTAGTTTTCCCTTTGTTACTCGCCTTTCGCTCCACTTCCACCTCGAGTTCTGGAGGTTCGTGCAACGTCACCTGGGAAAGAGAGGCGTGAGCGAGAGCCATTACCCGCGGCGCGCGAGCACGCAGGAAAGCAAAGTGTCGGAGATAACAGCACGTCAGGGTTGTAATTTAGTTTCCGGCCAAGTTGAAGCAGGGTAGGGGCGGGGTGAAGGTATGAAATGGGCGGCTCTAGGCAACGACGCCCTTGCGGAGTCGATACTAGCGACTGCCACTTCCCCAGTCTCCCAGCGTACTAGCCCTCGAGAACCCCAGCACAGTCCTCACTCCTAACTAGCTCCCAGGGCACGAGGCTGCGCGTAGCACTGTTTAGTCCATTCACGGGTACTTCCTACTCTTCTGAAACCTGCTCAAGTCCGCCTCATGCATACAAAGCCTAACCGAGTATAGGATATTACACCAAAGGGACAGCGCAACGCATTCCTGCGCACTCAGTTACATTCATATTTTGCATAAGAACTATTTCTTACTAAGCGTTACCAACACACCTATATTCTCCCTGCTTTTATTCATAATAATTATTTATAAATGAAATATTGTAATTTATAGACAAAATATAAGTGTTCAATTTAACCAAAAATAAGGTACTATGTTAACATAAGTGTATAACGTTTGTGATACACAATACATTTAAAAAGCAACCAAGCACGTCATATTGATTTTTCAAAGGTTCCATCCAAAAAGTGAGGCAAACACCGCAAATAGACTATACGCGCCGCTTACGGCTGATCGTAGAAAGAAAATGGAGTAGCGTGTAGTGCAGACGTTTGGGCGGTTTTTGAAATCCAGATCTTGAGAGCCGATGAGGGTGAAGTGAGGGGAGTATGGAGCAGCGCCGGAATGCAAGGGCGAGGGAAACAAGATGTCCCCGAGAAAACCCGCCGACAAGCGACATCATCCGGCACGATTCCCACGTGCGAAGATCCAAAAGCGACCCCGCCGGGAATCGAACCCAGTTCGCCTTGGTGGGAGGCGAGTGGTGTGGCCTCTACACCACCGCGGCACCTAAATGGGACAGAGAGCAGATACGAGCCACACAGTGGCCATACTCGCCATATCCCAACGTTGGACTGCTCGTCTGCCAATAGCACTTATAATCCTACCCACGTGGTTTTTTTTTAAGTTATAACACGGCTTATTTAATGGAGATCAGGCCCCACCATCTTGGATTTTATTTTCAGCTACTACCCACAAATTTGGCTTTTGGGTGGATTTTCTTTAACGACATGACATAGGGTGTAATTTAATGCGTTTTCTGAAATTTTTCTGTTCGACTCTGTAGTTGCTCTCACAAAAAAAAATCAATTATTTTACCTCGGATGTTACAAAGTAGAAAATATCAAATGCATGGAAGCTGTAACAATTCACGAACATTAACGAAGGTATTATTCATGCTTTGTCGTACCAAAAATTTTTCATGCAACTTCTGAAACAGAATTTGTGGCGGAAAATTTATAAAAATAATTCGACAGGGACTGACCACCCTTAAGCAAGTGATTTGAGGTGTGTGTACTCTTCCCCTGAGCTAGTTTCAATGCAGCTAGAATATATTCAAGCTGTTCTAAATATTTTTATTCGCGTAAAACAGAATGACTGCTGAAAATTCGAATGTAAACAAACAAATTCATCACTGTTACACACGTGATTTGACAGATGTAGGTCTACTGGCGATCGGCGAGTCAATGTTGATATGTGCAGAAGGCGGACAACGGGTCTACGTCATCATTAATCTGTGCGGTTAACTGAGCACTATTGAAATCAAACTTTGAAAAAATGTTACTGCCCCTACCTGCGTGTATTTTAACTGGCACGCCGACTGGTATGCACCCAATAAGGTTGGCAACGAAGGAGGGAAAGTAGTTTGTCTTTACGTTGAATTTGAAGTGTTAGGTAAACCTTCATGAACACTGAAATTATTAGTTTCACTGTCTGTTTTTAATACAATATATAAGAAAGAGCAAAATTTTTAAATATGTACTTTTCTAATTATTTTAGTTTTATTTTACCAACGCATTAATACACTGATAACGCCCATTCCAAACTTAATGTCACATACATGTGTCATACGAATACACACTGTGCATATACAGTATGTACCTTTTTTTGTGCGTACGGTACTGTGGAGGAAATTAAATACAAAATGGTGTGCGCCTAAATACATTCAGTTTATGTTTACGTATTCCACGCCACGTGTACAACATATAAATAGTATTAAGATATAATAACTAGCGAACCGGCCCGGCTTCGCCCGGGCACAATTGAGTTTTAAAGTGATACACTAATAAATAAATTGGGAAAAGATAATTCATTTATGTGAAAACAGAATTATAAAATTGTACTATGTTGGCCTAAGTTTTTAACTGATTACGGCAACCCAAAAGGAAAGAAATATTTTTTGCCCGATATCCAAGAAGTAGGGTATTGTTTTTGGAGTGTATCTTTGCAACTATCGCGTAGTTACCACATTTCCGCTTTCCAGCGTCGACGTATGAAAATCAAAACGTGAGTTTCATCAAGTTGTAGTTTTACGAATAAGTGTACCTAAGTAATACTTTTTGCGCTTGGCTGAGGGATAGTAATCGATGACCAAAGTTAAGCAACGTTCCCAGCGGCACACATTTGGATGGGTGACCGTTTAGTGGCATAACATCTGAGCGCTTCCGGGCTTCGGAGGGGACGTTAAATATTCGGTCCCGGTTGTATCGATTGATAGCAGTCGTTAAGCCATTTCAGAGGTCCTTGGGCTGCCTAATAAACTCTGACACCTGAGGAAAAAAATATTTCGGTCACGTTCCCAGCCGTTGCAGAATTACGTTTTGTTGTTATTCCACAGGAACCGTACAATTTTCCAGGATAAAAAGTATCCTATGTCCTATTCCAGGACCTATAGTACATACATACCAAATTTCATCAAAACCCGTTCAGCCGTTATGGAGCTGAGTGGTAACAAACATACACTCAGACTTTCGCATTTATAATATTATAGTAAGATAAGATATGTTTTAAAATTTTGAGTTACTACTGTAACTTTACGTTTTTTAGGATGGTAGTGTAATATCGACATGTTAATATTTTAATGGATTGAAATAACGCCTCGGTACAATGCATGGGAGTATCGCCTCTGTCATTGGTATCTGCTCTGTCATTCCACCTTGGTTTTTCATGCTCTGTCATTCCATCTAGGTTTTCTCATGCTCTGTTATTCTATCTCCGTTATTTCATGCTCTGTCATTCCTTCTCGTCTCTATCCCCCCACTTTTCTCTCTCTTGCCTTCTATCATTCCTTCTTGTCTATCGCCCACTCCTTTTCTCTCTTGCTTTCTAGTCCTCCATCTTGGACGTTCCTTCGTCGCCATCGTCTGCTGTAGGCGGCCATTTTTAATTCTCGTGCTCGCCACCAGAGTGTGTGTGCTGATCTCGAGTTCCACCATTCGCATCTAGGAGCGCTAGTATAGGTGCGGCCATCTCGTGTTGGTAATCACTTCGCCTGCAGGGGTGCATGCCATCGGAGAGTTTGTTCTATCGGCGGCCGCTAGGAACTCAAATAATTCCGGAGACGCACGGGATCGCCCCCGCAACCCTTGAGCCGCCAGCCGAGCGTCCTGACCGTGAGACCACCAGAGCATCTCAGAAAAATGGGTATTTAATGCCGAATACATGTAGAACATTTCAACAGTTATGAATTTCATTTTTAGTTAATTTATTTTTAACTTTTTAAAACTTACACAGTTATAAGTGTATCGAGCGACATGTCTACGAATTCGTATTGTCAATGAGAATGTGATTATGACATCACAACTGCCGAATACCCAAAGTCTAATTGTATAAAATAAAAGGCCAAACCGCAACTTTATATAAAAGTTACATAAAAAATCGAAAAATATATAAACGCCTTAGAAAATACTATAAAAAATAAAGATGCGTAGCCCGTGCGTTCGCACCCACCACCATCGCCACAACTACCCTCCTACTCGCGGCTTTATATAAAAGTTATGTACACAATTTAAATGCGCGCATGATGTACATGCTTAGCGTGCACCTCCCGCACACACACCTGCACCTAGATGCCGCAACAGCAGCACGCACAGTACTCGAGTCTCGTTACGTCGGTGTTAGTCTCTCGCGGCGCGTAAGCCATGTGGTACTTGTTTTTCAAGTAGAGGACCAACAGATGGATATTATTAGCAGAAAAGCCGGCCCGTTGCGATCCTCGCAGCTGTGAAGGGAAGGCAATGTCTACGATCTATCAACCGTGACCCCCCTCCCCCCTTTAGCGGTAGATTCCAGGCATCTGGTGCGCGCTAACTGGGGAACTACGTCCCGGAAGTGTGGAGAAGTAGCGCGCCCGTGACCTCCAACCTTACAGCAGCAGCTGTGAAGGAAGCAGTCTGCTAGTATACCCATATGCGTTCGCAGGCAATTATACAAAAACTTACATCAAACATATATAAAGTTGTACTTGCAGGATAAGGCATGAATTCAAGCAAAAATAAATAAAACTCAATATGAATTTTATAAGAAACACATTTATTCAGAGGGAAAGCAGTTTTACATACATTTTTCACAATACATATTCTTGGGTCAACATAAGAATTATACTCATGCATCGCCGTTACAACTTTTCTTTGAAACGAAGCAGGAATAATTATTGTCCGTAATGTCGTTCTTGTGAATCCAAGAATCATGCTCTTTTCCGAATCCAAGCCAGCGAACAAGCATCATGTCCCCCTTTGCATTTCAAAACTTTCTCGACAAGATAGGCGTTTGGATGTGCTGTAACCTGAAGCTCTTCGCCGTAAAATGCTCTGCGGAGAAGTCTGGATTCCAGGTCTTCGAGATAATAGGTCCTTGGTTCGTAATGTCGTATTTTAATCATACTGTACAGTTAATTTGACAACGAGGGGACGTATCCTTTCGTGAAGGCGCCTTTAACTCTTGATGTTCGCACTAAGTCACCAACACGAGCGTATGAAGCAGTGAGCCATCTTATGACATCAATGGTACGCATACCAGTTGTACGATGTATTGTGTTGTTATATGCAGATATACCAAGTAAAATATTTAGCCATCTGTAGCTTCCATGTGCTGAGAAGTTGAATCGCATTCTTGTTTTCAATGTGCGGTTAAAGCGCTCAACAATAGCCGCCTTCATTCCTGAATGGGTAGAATGATGGTTTATGTTATGTTTTGACATTAAGGTACGAAATGCCGGATTATAGAATTCTCTTCCGAGATCCGTATGTAGATTCTAAGGCAGTCCTTTGTCTTTCAAAACAAGTGTTCAGGGGATTCGTAACATCGGTCACGCTTTTAGTTTCAACTGGTACAGTTCAACCAAATTTACTGTAGCAATCGATGACTCTTAGCATACGCTGCATCCCTCATTCACAAGAGCACAAGGTCGCATTTAAACCAGGTCCATCTGGTACAAGTCTTGCTGGCCAAACACTAATACTTTACGTCTAGGACAGTTACGCCTTGCAGTCTTGTGAAGTTCACGTACGATTTCGGCACGGCTCATGACTCTATATAGCTATCTTCACGCAATTATTCCAATATATTAACGATTTAGTTCGTATGGGAATTAGTCCCAGCCTGCTAAGACATAATTAAAAGTCGTAAGAGTAGTTAGAAATGGTCCCCTCTGGACCACCTGGCATCCTGGCGGGGACGAGCCAGCGACCATCTTGGGTGGCATCATGCAGCAACCTCCTGCTCTCATTACTTTCCGACGTCGGCTATGTTGGATTTCCCCTCCCGCTCTGTTATTCCCGACCAACAGAGGCCATCTTAGATATCCCTACATTACGCTCTTGCATTCATGTGGGGTTTTCTCAGAGTACTCGCGATCTCCTTTATTTTCTCAGGCTCTCTCATTCCTTCCTACCGGATGTCCCCACTTCACGCTCTTGCATTCTGTGGGGGAGAGGATACAGTGAGGTATTTGATGATATAGCTCATTGGGTGCTGGCCCATAATCTGGTAGTGCATGAGCACTACCAGCAAATGGGAGTCTGTACAACGCCCAGAAGGTGTACAGTATACTACATGCGCACAGACATGCCTCTACCATGCAGTGAGGATGAGGTGGTGACCCATGCCATGCTGCATGATGCCTACCCCTCCAGCGAGTGAAGGGTTTCCTCCATGCTATCTCACCCAGGACCAAGCCAGGATGCCAGGCTATCCCTCCCAGGTCCCCACCATAACGTCACACTTTACGCTCTTGCATTACATGTGGGGGTTTTCTCAGAGCCCTCCCATTCTCCTTTATTATCTCATGCTCTCTCATTCCTTCCTACTGGATTTCCCCACTTCATGCTCTTGCATTCCATGTGGGGGTTTTCTCCATGCTATCCCTCCATGCCACCACCATCAATCTTGCCTGAAGAATGTTCGAGTTCATTGCCCCATCAAGCAACTTCTATAATCATGCTCTATCAATCCACCTTGGTTTTCTCATATTCCTTCTGGGTTCCTTTCACCTGGCATGCTGGTGGGGACAAGATTCATGCTCTGTCATTCCACCTGCACAACACGGAGCGAGACCTGTCCACGCACACTATCCTAGAGTCGATCGGTATGCGCACCAAATACGTCCTAAGCCCACCTATAAGCATAGTTGGCTGTGATTTCCGAACCGTTTAACATAGTCACCAAATTATAACATATACATCACTTCCGAATACAAAAAGGACCGCAGGGTCAAGTACATCTTAGGCCTTCCTATAAGCATACTTGGCTATCATTTCCCACACACAGAAGCTATAGTCAACAAATTCATATAACAGGCCTCACCTCCGATGACAAACAGGGTGGTAGGGACAAGCACACCTTAAGGACAAGCATAGTTGGTGAGCATTTCCAAACCTTTGAAGTCCGGGAACATGTAACAACCGTCCACGNGTACATCTTAGGCCTTCCTATAAGCATACTTGGCTATCATTTCCCACACACAGAAGCTATAGTCAACAAATTCATATAACAGGCCTCACCTCCGATGACAAACAGGGTGGTAGGGACAAGCNTCACTTCCGAATACAAAAAGGACCGCAGGGTCAAGTACATCTTAGGCCTTCCTATAAGCATACTTGGCTATCATTTCCCACACACAGAAGCTATAGTCAACAAATTCATATAACAGGCCTCACCTCCGATGACAAACAGGGTGGTAGGGACAAGCACACCTTAAGGACAAGCATAGTTGGTGAGCATTTCCAAACCTTTGAAGTCCGGGAACATGTAACAACCGTCCACGCATATAAAGAAAATAAATGTATACATACAGGCGCGTCGCAAAGTTACTGCTGGATCCAGGAGTGTAGGTTCTGAAATAGCACACACATGTGCATCGACCTGCATGCACTCATCTAGCAAACAGGTGCATACTGATTTCCCTCTACCCCACTACATAGAAAATTACAACAACGCTCCGTATTCGGCAGGTTGGACAATGTTTAACAGAACTGCTCGGCGACGGTACTGCATGAAGGCAGCACTGAGGGGTCGGCACTGCGAAATCAACTATGATGTATACGACTAACACCATCAGTCCAACACAAGGGCCAGCAGCCCGAGTCATCGTTAGCCTGGGTAACCCTTAACAACCAGTCATATATTGAAAAATAAAGTGGTATAAAATTGCACCGATAACAAGGCATACATACAAGAGTATGTATGCCTTGTTATCGGTGCAATTTTATACCACTTTATTTTTCGGTTACGCTAAAACATGTACGCTATAATATAAATAAACACCATCAGCCTAGCGCAAGGGTCGGGAAAACCGAATGTAACATATATGAAACTGCTCTGTACATGAAAAAATCAGTCACATAACAAACAATAAAGGACTNGGGAAAACCGAATGTAACATATATGAAACTGCTCTGTACATGAAAAAATCAGTCACATAACAAACAATAAAGGACTGGCATTTTGCACTTGTATCACGAGCATGATGCCATAACAAGTCACAGCCATAATAGTGATATCAGTGTTGCTATCATGCCAAGAAGTTTAGTAAAAGCTAGAATGCATGCAGACATTAGAATAAATGAATGATCACAAGGGCCAACCGCAAAAATTACTACAATGCGTCAAGTGCGATACGCGATACACATTACACAACTTGTAAAGACTGTGTTCCTTTGCTTGCCACAAAACAACATACATTTAAACCATTAGTCGCGCAAGAGACGTACCAATGCTACACGCTGATGCAAACATATATAAAAATAATTATAAAAGCAAATAGTTATAAGCATTAAACAACCTATGTACATATATTGCGCGAGCATCGAGCACTGTACATCACATTAATCTAAAAAAANGTTATAAGCATTAAACAACCTATGTACATATATTGCGCGAGCATCGAGCACTGTACATCACATTAATCTAAAAAAACTTTTGCGAAGCCAAGCAGCACACGTGCTGTAAGGACAACGCTGCTGCACACGAATGCAAACTGATATAAAAATATAATGTCAAGGAAAATAGTTATAGGTACTTAACAACCATTGCAATCACATACTACACAAGCATCGGGTGCNGTTATAAGCATTAAACAACCTATGTACATATATTGCGCGAGCATCGAGCACTGTACATCACATTAATCTAAAAAAAACTTTTGCGAAGCCAAGCAGCACACGTGCTGTAAGGACAACGCTGCTGCACACGGATGCAAACTGATATAGAAATATAATGTCAAGGAAAATAGTTATAGGTACTTAACAACCATTGCAATCACATACTACACAAGCATCGGGTGCNAAAATATAATGTCAAGGAAAATAGTTATAGGTACTTAACAACCATTGCAATCACATACTACACAAGCATCGGGTGCTGTACGCTGATTTAGATTATGCTAGACAAGACCAGGCCGTCCTGGTCAGTACAACAGAATAGCCAATGTCTTCCATACGACCCGAGTGAAACGAAACTGTCAAATTCAGAACACTAGTAGCAGAACACGTCCGACCCGACCGATGTTGTGCAATCAACTAACATCGTGGGAATCTGCAAGGCAGCCTAGACGGTCGACCGGCGATGTGAGCATTGTGCAAGTCTCGGCATGTCGAATGATGGTACATAATAATAGCCGCGAGAGATGTATCAGGCTTCAGGGTGGCAGATCATCCGAGTCGCACATACACTTCCCTTTACGATAGGAATTAAGTTATACAGTACAAGGTAACAATTTATCCTGTTTTAAATACACACATGTACTTATTTAAATACATACAATTTATAGTACCAGAACTGTAAGCACATACGAAACAACATACATTTAAACCATTAGTCGTGCAAGAGAGACGACACCGCTGTGCACTGAGGCAAACAGATTTTTAAAAAATTATTATAAAAGCAAATAGTTATACGCATTTACCAACAAATGCATATTGCGCGAGCATCGACTGCTGTACGTTATGTTAGGGGGAAAAATCTCCATTGTGAAGTGCGGAAACGAAAAGGTCAACACTACTAAATACTGATGCAAACTGATATTAAAAAATATANAATCTCCATTGTGAAGTGCGGAAACGAAAAGGTCAACACTACTAAATACTGATGCAAACTGATATTAAAAAATATACAGCAAAATAGTTATAAGCACTTACCAACCATCGCAATCACATCTTACACATGTGTGTCCCTTTACAAGAGGAATTCAGTTATACAGTACAAGGTAACCATTTATTTCGTTTGAATACATCAAACTGTAAATATTAGCGTATCTCTTTAAAATATAGCTTCGAATAAACTGGTGTTGGTAGAGGATATCGCTTCTGTCCACCCTAGAGGGAAAACTGCCTACACACTGGGACTGCAGCCATTGAACAAAATCTGAGGCTCGAAAACACATACGTAGGACTGCAGAGTCAAGCCTACAATTAATTTAAAAAGTGAAGTTTTCATGTCCCGATAGATTATAACAAAGACATGAAATAATAAGGAGGATAATTTCGATGTGGGTATATCTATTCCCTGATTGACAGTGCGAAGTTCTATAAATGGTCCTTGTGTCTGATTAGCTGCATGCTGCCAAAGGTTGCTCTCGCCATCTTCGTTTCGCTAGTCGACCGCTGGAGTGCACGACCATCGTCTGNTGCTGCATGCTGCCAAAGGTTGCTCTCGCCATCTTCGTTTCGCTAGTCGACCGCTGGAGTGCACGACCATCGTCTGCTAGGGTCACGGTGATCTTCAGCCATCTTCGTTTCCCCTGTCAGGGGACGCCAACATCGTTTGCGTTACAGTTGGCTGCTGCAAGGAGCACTCGTGTCGACACACATGACAAATTCCGACGTGCAGCATTCAGAACACCCACCCATGCATGCAGTACTCGGTGCAAATAGCTCAAAAAATGCCAGACGCACGAGGTTTCGATCCAATCGCCAATGAGAGCTGCAGCTCGATGGTGCCGATAGCAAAGGGGGACTACAGAGCTACGGTTCGACTGCGAGGGCTAAAGCTCGCAATAAATATCATCATAATGTGAGAGCATCGAGCAACGTACATCACATTAGAATAAAATAAAATACTATGACAGAGTCAAGAATCAGGGGAGGCAACAAGGTAGACACTGCTACATACCATACGTTTGTCTATATTTTTTTATAAATGTAAAGGAAACTAGTTATAAGCACTTACCAACCAGCGCATATTGCACAAGAGTCGGGTGCTGTAAGCTGCTTTAGATGATGCTAGACAAGACCAGACCATCCTGGTATGTACAACAAGAGTAAACGATTTCCTTACATACCGAACGGAGTGAAACCGTAAAATTCAGATTACAGCCAACACTCGCAAACCTGCATCACTAGCGNATAATGTAAAGGAAACTAGTTATAAGCACTTACCAACCAGCGCATATTGCACAAGAGTCGGGTGCTGTAAGCTGCTTTAGATGATGCTAGACAAGACCAGACCATCCTGGTATGTACAACAAGAGTAAAAAAATTTTCCTTACATACCGAACGGAGTGAAACCGTAAAATTCAGATTACAGCCAACACTCGCAAACCTGCATCACTAGCGGTGGAACGCATCCACCTTCGACATTGTGTGTTCAACTAACATCTCGAGAATCTGAAATGTAGCCAGGTGGTCGACCGACGGTGTAGGCACCGTGCAAGCCTCATCTAGTCGAAGGGATGGTACATACACTAGTCGAGAGTAGAGTCAGGCTCCAGGGTGGCAGACCAACCGAGTCACTTATGCACTCTGCTATACGAGAGGAATTCAGTTGTACAAGGCAATGTAAAAAAAATGTTATTTCGTTTTAAATACTATGTACACGTACGTATTTTTAAGGATGAAGAAAAACATGCGAACACTATTGAGAAAACCCACTAGCCCCCGCTCGTAATGAGCAAGGAGGAGCTGTGCAACAAAGGTACATGTGACATCGGCAACAGCCGCCACTGCCACTGCCAGGACGGCTACAATGGCTCCTAAAGACAGGAGGAGATCAATAAGTGCTAGAGCGCACCCTGCCGCTATTTCTAAGGATGAAGAAAATACATGCGAACACACTGAGAAAACCCATTTGCCCCTGCTCGCAATATCAGGAACTGTGATGTCTTAAAACCTTGACCTTTGACCGTTATTTCGGATGACATCGATGCTAGAGATGAATGGGAAAAATTTATATTTTGTTTATAAAACTATCATGGGAACACTCTCAGAAAATCCATTTTACTCATTCACAACAGCAGAAACCATGACTTGGCCTTGGATGACGACATACGACCTTGACCTTTGACACAATCTTGAACCAAATCTACCACTTAAAACAAAAAAGAATNACCTTGGATGACGACATACGACCTTGACCTTTGACACAATCTTGAACCAAATCTACCACTTAAAACAAAAAAGAATCGTAATTTCTTTTTGGATAATTTTAAAATCGTAGAAAACATCATAAGACCTCCGCTGCTGAAGACGGGGACATGCGCCCGTCTTCAGCTTCGTCGAAGGTCTTATGATTTTTCTGCGCTTTTAAAATTTTCTAAGAAAATTTCAATTCTTTTTTTGTTTTAGGCGGTAGATATTGTTCGAGATGGTGGCCAAAGGTCAAGGTCGCATGACGTAATCCAAGGCCGGGGTCTTGGTTGCTTCTTGTCATGGTTTCTGCTGTATTAATACAGGCTTGTGACTTGGTGTGCATTGTCTGCCAAAATAAGGTGGAGATGTGTGGTCTACTCTGTATTCTTACGCGGCAGTGTAGTAAGACCTACTTCATCAAATAAACGAGTGAGATAACGCCTTGTTATACTGTTGAGCTGCAACTCTTCCCTCGTATGCTCATTGTGGGTGCGATACGAAGCAGACGTGAAGCATGTGTGACGATTACAGAGTTTCCAACTTGGTGCATTTCTCATAGCATCTAGTGATTTCGATAAGATGGTCTGGTGGCCAAATTTCATATTTGCAATAAGTCGAAAAGTAAGTGATTTAAGTAAAAATATGATTGTATTATATATTGTGATTTGAAGGAAGGCTAGATTTTTTCCCCCTATGTCAGGTTATCGCACTAATGGGTCTTCAGGATCGTTCTTTTCCCCAGAATACATTACATATGTACATCTAGAGATAGCATGGGAATATCTTGACATGCATATTACATGTTTTAATGCATGTGATTATCTAGTTATAGGTAATTGTGTGGGCTGTTTCTTGCGAGAATAACGACACGGTTTGNATGTTTTAATGCATGTGATTATCTAGTTATAGGTAATTGTGTGGGCTGTTTCTTGCGAGAATAACGACACGGTTTGGCTGCATCGTAAGCGAAATTTTGGGAACCTCTACAATATAAATGTACTTTCATATACATCATTAAAGTACCTGAGGTGAGAATTGTTTCTTACAATTTTAAACTCTNTTACAATATAAATGTACTTTCATATACATCATTAAAGTACCTGAGGTGAGAATTGTTTCTTACAATTTTAAACTCTTTCAGTTTTTTACAACAGTATCAGACTATATGGACGGCGATTAGCAAGTCATCCAGCAGCTTAAAAACATAAATCTTTAGATTACCTCTGCAGCCCTTCCAGAAAGATCCAGTAGTCACTTATGTTTCTTGCAGCTTTGGAAAATATAACTATTATACAGTTTTTGTGATGTAGTGATTCGCAACTGATCAATTATTTCAGTTCCTGATTTTGGCACTTGGATGACAATTGATAATCGCCGTCCAATATCTGGTGATTTACCAACTTTCTGTCCGAGTTGTCGAGTGTGGTGAGGAAAGCCGCTGCCGTGGGAGAGGGCTTGACACGCGAGGTGGCAGGTAGGAGAGGGCTTGACACGCGAGGTGGCAGGTAGGAGAGGGCTTGACACGCGAGGTGGCAGGTAGGAGAGGGCTCGACACGCGACGTGGCAGGTAGGAGGGCACGCCGAGCAGCCAAGTTCATCAGGCCAGTGGCGCCGGACGAGGTTGTTGCCAAGTGTGCAGCGGCGGTAAACAAAGAACAGCCAGCAGCTGACGGAGACAGTTCGCTGTGCCAGCTCGACGTCGTCTAGTCAAATATACAAGCTGGCAGAGCAGCGCCGGGCCACTCCCCCGCCACACACTCCCTCCACCGTAGCATCAACGGGCGTCCGAACCTTCTGGCGCGCATACGTCTATAAAAACAGACCGACACATGGGTTATTGATGTAGGTAGCAGCGCCGGAATTCAAGGGCGGAGGGAACGGGAAATCCACGAGATAACCCGCCAACCAGCGGCATCGTCCGGCACGATTCCCACGTACGAAAATCCGAGAGTGACCCGGCCGGGTATTGAACACGGTTGAACCGCTCGGCCACCGCGGCCCCACGGCTTTCCGGCGTGCAGCTCCTGCAAGAAGCGATCAACTACCTTCTCTTGGTCAATCCGAATACAATGGAGCAATGTTACTAAAATTGTCAGTAAACTCAAAGTATTATTTATGTTACACATGATAGACGAACACATTTATTTTGCAATACTAAAATATTTTGCTAGAATAACTTATTTTAATGTTTCAAAAATATTAAGTAATAAGAGTCTAAATCAAAATGAAAAAGCATATGAAGAGCATTTCCACTCTGTCTGCTTCAAAAAACACATTTGGGGATAAAATAAACAAGATTATTATTATTACAAATATTTTTACTGATTTTATGCACATTCATTTCCGCCACGGAAGTAGTTATTTAATCAACTGAATTGAATGTACCTAAAATAAATTATTAAATATACCTTTACATTTTTTAGTTATTTCCAATATATTTTACATGCAACCATGGTAATTATTATAATTGTTCTACTTAAAGGTTTCCTTGCAAAATTTGTTTTCTAAAGCATTCAGAATGGTAATCTGTTTAAATTTTTGTTAAAAGTATACTTTTATTCATTGTTTTTTTTTCCTTTCCATAAGTAAATCAGAGCAAAATATTTTACAGTGTTACAAAATTTTGTGCATTCTTCTTTCATAAGTAACATAAACCGTACTTTTATGACAATTTTGGTGGGGCGTGTACTACTTTTAATGAGCTTTGAATGTTGTATAGTCATGTGCAATGCCCAATTGGAAAACACACGACACCTGCCTTAAGGAGTAAGTATCCTTGCCATCTTGGATTTACGTATTTTCCTCCATAATTTAATTTTCAGAGTCAATATTTAAAAATTAAGGTAGTCAAGTTATAAGGAACATCTTGACAGTTATTTCGAAATCCCACTTTTTTTTTAAATTAATAGTTTTACATGTATAACTTAATCAAATATAACCTACTTTTTAATAATGTCACTCCCACATGGCAAAATACAGGTATAATTTGTAAGAAAAATCGAAGATGGAAAGGATACTACCCCTTGACGGCGTCTCCGGTAGCCTTCTGAAGCAGCATCGTATTAAGGGGTTCAAACGAAATGAAATAAAATAAATACGTATCACTTTTATGGCTTGCATGTTTTGAAATTACGCCATATCTTTTAATATGTTATGACACCATCAAGAGCACTGCCTGACAGCTTACCTTGCCAACATGATCAAATCTTTTAGCAGCTTACCTTGCCAACATGATCAAATCTTTTAGCAGCTTTACACAAGAGTTGCTTTCCTTGGCAACAGACACTGACGGTGAATCTGACGCACGTGCCAAGAAAGTCACTTCGTTCGCTTGGCGATAGAAAGGACGCCAATTTAGAAAATTTTCCAAACGTAATTAAAAACTTATAGCCATGACAACATATTTTTATTTTGTTTTGAGTTATGTCTGCATGTATAAAAACACCGAGTTTATATATGTTTGCGTCTTCGCTGAGCTGACGCCCTCTACTAACGACTATTTAATGTGTGTTTAACTCACATTACTATAGGTACAAGTGTATGATTGTTTTTTAAACTGATTGGGCCCATGATCCGATGACGAGCCCGTCTCCGTCTCTCTCTCTCTCTATCTATATATAGATATATATATATATATATCTCTCTCTATCTATCTCTCTCTCCCACCTTTTTTTCAATTCCATTAAATTGCGCTCCAGTTGAGAAAGACGTTAAGCCCTTAAGCGGCCCTTACACGATCACTCGGAACGAGATTCTGACTGAATCAATCAGACTGATATTCCTGAGTTCAATGGCGAGGGACCCTAGACTGCCAGTCAGTCAGTCTGATACTCTGACTCTCATTCGTCCATGTTTAGTTCGTTAGTTCTGCAGATGAGATCAGTGAAACAAGTATCATTGGGAAAATTGTAACCATGCATCGGAAGGGGAAGGCGTGTTGCACTAGGCTATTAGTGTTTGACTTCGTAGTTGCTTTGTCTTGTCTGCACTGCTAGTTGGATATATTGGGTACTTTCGGAATTTTCTTATTTAAAAACCTAAACAAGCTAGAAAAACCAATAATCCAACATGGCGGGGGAAGGTCCCCTTAACTGCGATGTGTTAGACTCGGTCTTAGAAAGCAACATTTTTAAGGACTTTTTCTTGGCTGTTAAACTTTGGATTCGCATTCGAGAGAACCAGAGTTCGAAACCCGGTCCGGCCATCTTGATTTCTGTTTTCCATGGTTTCTCGAAATCACTCCAGACGAATGCTTAGATGGTTCCATGGCCGATTCCTTCCCCAACCCCTGTTCCCTGAGCAACTTGCTCCGTCTCTGATGACCTCTCTGTCGACGAGAAGTTAAGCCCAACTATCTACATACCTACCTAAGCAATTTAAAATTTTCACTCCATGGTATGATGTCTTCTAGGATAAAATTTTGCCTGTGAAACAGTTGAAAGTTGAGAGGTTTTGGTCGGCGTTTATCAGCGAGGTATTAAATGCCGGCCAAGGTGGAAAGAAGAGGAGATGGAGCAGTGGCGGAATACACGGGCGGGGGGAAAGGGAGTGCTCCGAGGAAACCCGCCAGACTGCGGCAACTTCCGCCACATTCACCCACATGCTGTAACCCGGGGGTGACCCCGCCGGGAATCGGGCCCGGCTGGCCTTGGGAGGCGAGTAGTCTTACTACTACACCACCGCGGCCAAGAAGAAGAATGTCACGGGCAATGGGGATTCCAGCCTTGCATGTCGAAAACACGAGGCGGGTCACACTATTGCGATAATCTGACACCTAGGGAAAATCCAGTCTTCTTTATCAAATCACCAGATCTGCCACCAGATTGTTACGTAAAGCACTAACTTTTCCACTTGTCGCAAATATGAAATAAGCCCACAATTCAGTTCTTAGACTATTTAACATACTACCAAAAGAAGTAACTTCTGAAAAAGACATAGACAAGTTTATTAAAAAAACACACAATTTTTAAACATCAGAGTTTCTATAATATAGAGGAAATTGAAGACTTTTTATAAAGCATTAGATGAGAATGTGATGTTTTCATACCTTTAAGGCATCAATTGTTATTTTTTAATTATTTTATTAATACGTAAATGTTAATAATTGTGTGTATATAACATATGTATATAGTTATGTGTGAGTAGTTAGGTTATATATACAGGTAACTGGTTTTTTTAAGTGAGCTATACGCACTGTCGTAGTGAAATTATGTGCTTATCTCTATTAATTTAAAATTTGATATTATTTTATGTTTTTGTAAAACCTGTTTTTATCTATTGTTGAATTTTGTGACAAAGCCTATATTCAGTGAACATAAGTTCAAGTTCAGAATCTACTGGATGCTCCTACAAATAAATAAATATACCATCTTCTGAAATCACTAGATCTGATGAGAAAATCACAAAGTTGTTACCTCTATAATAGTCGCCAACGACACGTCTAATACGCGCTATACAATAGCCGTCTTTACTAGAGACAGCTATGACTGGCACCCATAAGGAGCGTGAGATTGAAGAGTTTCAGCTTAGCCGTATAACGAGTCAAGTACTTCGGCAAATAAATGAGTAAGGCAAGGTTCTCTCGACTTGTAAAAAGTATTGGAGGTTGTCAAAAATGTGTGTGTGTGTGTGGGGGGGGGNGGGTTTAAAACGTGAAATGGTTCCAAGCACCATATTTAAAAAGTGGAGCGGCTTAATGCCAAAATTGAGGTGGATGGCAGTAGCTGCTGGAGAACGCTACTCGCAACGCAGTACTGTATGCAAAATACAACTGGCGACGTAATGTTAAGGGTTCAAAAGGCTGAAATATCGGGGACGCTCAATATGTAAAGTCGGCACCCCTGACACGGGAATTCCAGATAAAGCTGCAGATACGGACAGTGCACCCAACCAAGATGCAGAGGAGCCGGAACATCGTCCCTGCACTGCTTTCTGAGATTATACAAGTTGATTCAAAAGTCACCATACATAGGAATGTTTCAAAATATTATTTGTACCACCAAAGTCACCATTCAAATAATATATCGATTGTTCCTGTGTTCTAGGTAATGTGGCACTTGCAACGCCGCATGTATGATGCTTGTGCTCAGATTCCTGTCCAAACATTGCACGACATGCAAGCTGAAAGGGCACAACGTACTGGCATTTGATTCCCAACAACGGGAGGCATATTGATCTTTTTTTTTAATGGCATACTTCCATTGTGTGCTATGAATGGCACATTTTTGTTAACCCTTATGTATGGCAACTTTTGGATCAGCCTGTATTATATTGCCAGGGCATAGTGTTATTTCCAACCAATTATTATTACTTATTAGTGAACTCGTGAAAACAGAACCACGATGACCAACGATTTGTGTTTTAATGTAGCTTTTTTTAAAAAATAAGTACACATTATTTTATTTCAAGGCGGGATGAATTTATAATTAAAATATCCTGAAAATAAACTTTCACTATAGCATAATCTGCATTACAACTAAGAAACAAATTTATCTTGTTGCAGTTGGCAGCAATGCAGTGCATCCCTCCGTCCACCACCCCCTATCCTGTTGTCTGTTACAGCGCCTGTTTTGGTACAAGGTCAAGCTAGCTTTGTTCGTTTATTGTTCAACCCAGTTGCTTGGTAAATAAAAATATATAAAAAATATAACATCTGTATATTTATGTAAGATAAGAGCTGCAATATATTTATTTGCCTCTCTATTTTAGGGCCACGGTGGCTGAGCGGTTAGTCTACTCGCCTCCCACCTAGGCGAACCGGGTTCAATCCCCGGCCGGGTCACTCCAGGATTTTCGCATGAGGGAATCGTGCCGGACGATGTCACTGGTCGGGGGGTTTTCTCGAGGATTTCCAGTTTCCCCCACCCTTTCATTCCGGCGCTGTTCCATTCTAACCTCAATCACCCTCATCGGCTCTCGAGACCTCGCTGTTAAGAGCCGCCCAAATCTCTGCACTCACTCACACTCCCTATTTTATTCTACCCACTTGAACTACGAAATAAGTGCTTGCCGGTATCCCCCTCCCCCAATCACCAATGTCAACACGTCGCGGCACTGCTGCAAGCGAACAGTTACGTTTGAGACTGTAGTTGAATTGCATTAATAATAATTTATTTTGGGGATATGATATGCGTATTTGATACATGTTTGGAAATGATTACGATATCTTTAAAGAGTGCGACATTGTTAAGCAAAGTGAAAATTAACCTAATAAAGCTCTGCACAGAGTATGGTCACGTCAGTATTCATCAGAGCATATTAACAAATACAGATACTCATTATAATATTCGGTCGGATATGTGTATGTACGTTGCAATCGAATATTGTTATTGCATACGTGCCAGAGGAATATTACATGATACAACTACAGAAAGTAATGAGTTGTTTGAAAGATTTTTGCAATGGGGGGTGAATGATTAGGAGAAATATTTTGAACGTGCTCCACTGCTACACTATGTCACAGAAAACCAAGTTTTAGACATTAAACAAATACGAAAAACGAGCCAAGAGTGGCTGTAGTCAAAATATATAAATAAAAAGTACGATAAATCTCGCAATGAATTTTGACAGATAAATAACAAAATAGAAAAATAAAACATAAAATTACAGAACGAATAATTGGCTTCAATCAAAATAAAAACAGCCACAACACAACAAAAACAGCACAGACGAACATTGAGACGAGACAATATTCCGCACAAGACTGGAAGAGAGAACGATGACACAGAGAACTCCTTAGGCGAGCTAGTTGCGACGTTTCGGGAGCTGACGTCTGCTCCTGTCTTCCGGCGGACTAACAGCTCTCCTAACTATAGAAAGGAATGCCTGATGTGCAGTAATGCTGAGACTCCACCGCATAGCAAGTTTCTGAGAATGCAGTCTTCTCGTGCCCTTCCTGGGGCTTTACATCAGACCAAAATCTACAGATCTGCTTGTTCCCATAGCCGCTTAAATGAATTTATGCTTCGTCACTCATGAACAGATTATTAATCACACACTGCTTTAAAGATGTGCCATATCATGTCACTATGGTATTGGGTCAAACTCGCCAGCAGTAGGCACTGCAACGTGGACGCACATTCTACCACATCCAAGATGGAAGGAAGGCTTTTCTCTGGTTGTCATCCATTCACGGTTACATCCAACTTTTCTGAAGCCCTGCTAAGATCTACTTACAGCATATTACACCAAGGGGGCAACACGCCACATTCGTGCGCACTCACTTCAATAATATTTTGCTTAAGAACTATTCCTTTCTAGGCATTATCAACATACCTATTTTCTCCAGTTTTCATTCGTGTTAATTATAAATTTAATATGATTAAAGGTTTTATTTAACCAAAAAAAAGGTGTTTTATATTACTTATTGTATTATTACTTTTATTATTAAGAGACCTGTCCGCCTGCATGGTTTGTTTTCCTTATTTCGGCCGAGAAGCGCAGGAGCTACAAGGGTTACACTGGCACGCACTACAAGAGCGCTATCGCCGCTACGCGCAGGGCTCTGAACTGGTGTGCAGTGTTCTCGCAGTGCTGCGTCTACCCATGAGACTGTAACTATGTCCGAGAGCTCCAGAAAAACATTCACAGCATGCGTGGTGACTGTTAAGTGCCATTCCATCCTCGTCTAGGGCATGTCTTCTCGTAGGTAAAAATACTGCAGGCACGTTTAATAGTTTCGTCAAAAAAATCAGGAGTTCAAACACTCTGCAAGGCAGCTTAAGCGCCAGGCAGGCGGAACCCTTAAATAAACGACTAAACCCGCGAAATTGTACACCTTGCCTAAACCCTGAAAACTTTCAGCTCTCAGCAGTACGTGAAACTTGATCCTTCCATCCGCAATTTCGATGATACACTTGTTTAGACTATGTGGCGCCTTTGATTAATTCATTCTGATTGAACACAGCCACAAGAGAGACAGGCGCCAAATGAAGGTAGGTAGTGACGTAATAAGAAAGTACACGCACGTTCCTCTAATTAAGAATTCCGAAGAATACAATGGCATCAGGCACGGCCAAGTTCTTAATTAGTTCGAGATTCTATTTTTAACTAGCGTCGCTACGGTGTCGACAGCTTCGCCCTGCTGATGGTCTGCCACTGGCGTAGACCTCCACTTCCGTTTTACAAGAGAACATACACTTATTTCCTGTGAATTCAAACATCTGTCACATAAATATATATGCTGTCTATAACGTACGGAAATTGTATGTTTATTTTTCTTTACCATCTTCTTTTGTGTAAATCTGCGACACCATGTACTCTTATATGAAGGGGGAAAAAACCCCTCATGTCAGCTGGGCGATTTACTCTTAATTCTTAAGTCTGTGTGCCACGCACAAGATCGGGCGGAAGATTCCACGAGACCTACTACCTGAGTCTGCACGTAAGCAGGTATGGAGGTTTCTGTGCAATAACCTGTTACACGATACTTGCTGACTAATGCATTTTTATGATCTTACCTCTGCAACTGCGAGTGAGGAGATTTGGGCGGCTCTTAACATAGAGGTATTGAGAGCCCATGAGGGTGAAGTGAGGTGAATATGGAGCAGCGCCGGAATGCAAGGATGGGGGAAACGGGAGATCCCCGAGAAAACCCACCGGCCAGCGGCATCTTCCTGCATGATTCCCATATGCGAAAATTCCAGGAGCGGCCCCGCCTGGAACCAAACCCGCTTCGCCTTGGTGGAAGGCGAGTGGTCAGACCACAACACCACCGCGGCCACCACTGCAACTGTGTTTCAGAAACATCTGCACTCACGACTTCAGTACAGAGCCTAATCGTTTTGTTGTGATAACTGGAAGGTTTGTGTTAAATAAACACGAATGTTTACGACAATTTTCACACAATGATGTTTTGGCATCAGTAGACGCTGTCGTGGTTTATTTACTATTTATTCGCGTTTAATTATCTCATAGCTGTTTCTCAAAACCAAATTTATAACTATCCTCAATACCACACACTACCATCCCCTCTCTGATTGCCTGGGATTTCAATCTTGTAGCTGTGTGAAACCTTCCATCGAAAATTGCACAGGACCAGTTATGAAAACGGGTAGCAGATGACCAAATATTCCATGGAACGATCCATCCAAGCGGCCATGCAGGCTTGCATGGAATCTTCCATCGTACCACAAGGGCTTTAACACACACATATACTGATAGTTTTAAAGGTCCAGAAAAAGAGAGGTGTGGGGTAATGTGAGGCAAGAGTCCGGATGGGGCCAAATTACAACGATGTCGTAGTTCTCGCAGTCACCGTTAGATAGCATCCGCATTCAGAATGCTTTCCAGACACCAAACACGGCAACCGCCATTACTGGTTTGAGTGACGTAATGAAGGTTGTCCAAAAATAAGTGCAGCCTCATGACTATATTTTTACTTGCATTCATACAAGGGTGTTATTTTAATTATGCTAATGTGAAATGTGGTTGACGGATTACATTTTTCCGGTTTCCTGGGGCAAGAGCCCGCACGAAGGATTATGTACTCTCTCGCCCTATAAAGTCAAATACAAACCACTCACACTTTTCTTTGCATGCATGTAAACTACACGCACTGATTGTTTAACAGCAAAATTAGTCAATTGCATGCCACACGATATGTAAAATCAAATAAATTCGGTTACGAANGCACTGATTGTTTAACAGCAAAATTAGTCAATTGCATGCCACACGATATGTAAAATCAAATAAATTCGGTTACGAAAGGAAACCACGACGTCAGTTCAATCTTAAAATATTCGCCTAGAAAACAATTCTATTGACTTTCTGCAGCAAAAATAATAAAACGATAATGCAGTAGGGTCCACAAACAGATTTTATTGAAACAGTATACCGAACTCGTTCCATTTGTTTTAGGAGGATGAGGACCTGTAAAACGAAGACTAATAAATTCACCTGATGCAGGTACACAGCAATATTACGAAGGGCAGATCACGAATCAAACACAGCCATTGCTGCAGATATAGAATTAAAGGAATCTACTCTGCGAGGAAACAATTATTTTTGTACACCCCAATTTCTTCTAGGGGCCGCGGTGGTGTAGTTGTTAGACTACCAGCCTCCCACCTAGGCGATCCGGGTTCGATTCCCGCCAGGGTCGCTGCTCCCAGATTTTCGCATGTGGGAATCGTGCCGGACGATACCGCTGGTCGGCGGGCTTTCTCCAGGAACTCCCGTTTCCCCCACCCCTTCATTCCGACACTGCTCTATACTCGCCTCGCTTCACCTTCATCGGCTCTCTAGACCTCGATGTTAAAAGGCACCCAAATCTCTACACTCACTCACTATCTTACCATAACAATTCATGCAAGGACCCCTCCACCCCCCTTTTTTTTGTTTCGTGATTAACCAGAGGCCGGCCACGCAGGTCTTCATCACCCCCGCATCTGTGTCCTCCTTTCTGGGTAATGCAAAGGCACTCCCCTTTTACAAAATTAAATCTTAATTATTGACCTAATTTCACTGCAAAGATAAAGATAGTCTTATGAAATTGTGCAAATGTCTGTCCGAATGTATGTCCCTCCTCCTTAACTTTTGAACCAATAAACCGAATATCATCAAACTTTGTACACATAGTAGTTAGTAAGGTGATCTGACACATAATTTTCAATCATGCCGATTGACCATTTGCAAAATGGTGGTCATTATAAAATGTAGAGGCTATGTAATATCTCAAGAATCACTGAACCGATTTAGAACAAATTCAGTATGTTGGCATTATATCATGTAGGCATTCAATTTAGAAAACGACCGTTATAAATCTGTCACTTTGAAAGATAGCACTACGTAAAAAATAAAGCTTTTGCATTATGTCTTTGAAACTACTTAGGCCTAACTGATTCCCACCAAATTTGGCATGTAATGCTATTTAAATGCATCTAACCCCGTAATACTACTGGTTGCATGCCACTGTACAGTACGATGGTTTCTGGGTTCAAATCCTGGGTAAGGCACTTGTGTATTTGTAATTGTCTCACTAGTGTTGCACATGTTTTTGCTTCCATATGTAATGATATCTGCTTACGATATGTCAAGGCCCACCTAAAATATCTAAGCTTTTAAAAAATGTCATCAAAAATATTTTTATCCATAGAAGAAAATGTTGATAACGTCTTGTTTTCTTTTATTCAGGAAACTACAGTCAAGTCCTGCGACAGTTTTACATTTCTTCCAGAAATGGAACTGGAAGTAGAGCATTATCTGTCAGAAATTAACAAACAGTATTACAGACTGATGCTGAGAGAAAGAGAAAGAGAGAAGGAGAGAAAGAGAAAGCGAGAAAGAGAAAGNACAAACAGTATTACAGACTGATGCTGAGAGAAAGAGAAAGAGAGAAGGAGAGAAAGAGAAAGCGAGAAAGAGAAAGCGAGAAAGAGAAAGAGAGAAAGAAAAAAAGAGAGAAAGAAAAAGAGAGAGAGAGAATAAGAGNCGAGAAAGAGAAAGCGAGAAAGAGAAAGAGAGAAAGAAAAAAAGAGAGAAAGAAAAAGAGAGAGAGAGAATAAGAGAGAGAGAGAGAAAAAGAGAGAGAGAGAGAGAATGAGAGAGAGAGAGAATCATTATGAGTTTACCAGTTTTTGAGTAATAAAATGTATTCAGCATTAATACTTTGACAAGATAAAGGTATATCATCAAAATAATTGAAAAATGGTACCTTATAATAAACGGAGTACCTTTGTTTCTTATGTGGAATAAATGGAATTTAGTTGATTACATTCTGAGAATGAATACGGAAGTGATAGTAATATAAATAATGAAAATTATAATTGTGTCTAAAATAATATCAAACAATATTCAATACCCTAACAAAGTCATATTTTCAAATATTAATCTCAAACATATTGTGTATTCACCAATGTACACCGGACGTTCGAAAACTACCGTTTTGGACGAGTCTGATTAAACCGATTGACCCACCAGTTCAACTAGTCTGAAAATTTGGTGTATATGAACCAAAATATCAAGCAATTAATTTTTGAACGCTTGCTCTGAAAAATAAAAGCGATTTATAACACACCCTCATTTTGTAATTTTCAAGCATTGCAAATTTTATAAAAGTAATTTGGACGTCGAGTTTTACAAATGGGTGATGAAAATTTTAGAATTCAAGTCTAATGGCATTAATTTGCCTCTGGAAGTAGACGAAAATAATGCTGAAAATCAATCTGATGTTCGAAAAATGTCTCAAACAGCGTACACTGACTGGTGTATCAGCCACTCGTGGATCCATCAATGAATTTCAGATAACACAGGTAAGTATTTGCAAAAAGTATATAAATCCAAGATTGCGGGGAAACATTGGTGTAGTGGTCAGACTACTTGCCTCCCATCTAGGTGAACCAGGTTTGATTCCTGGCAGAATCGCTCCCGGATTTTTGCATGTGGGAATCACGTTGAACGATGCCGCTGGCCGGCGGGATTTATCTGGAATCTCCCGTTTCCCCCGCCCTTGCATTCCGGTGTTGCTTCATACTAACCTCACTCCATTCTCTTCGGCTCTCTAGACCTCGACGTTAAGAGCTGTCCAAATCTTTCCACTCCAAGTTGGCATTCAACCCTCCACCTTAAATAAGTACAATCCTTGGCATATGAATACTCTGAATGTAATAACATACTGTATCCATTTAACAAAGACATCAAGTTAGCACGTTGGCATTGGGCTTATGGTTTTCTTACATGCCATCCAGGATTGAGATTGAGGAAGTCAGAATGGATGAGTTTAGCACGGACTGCTGGATGCAAATCGACCTGCCCTATAAAAGTTTAAACATCATCAATGCTGAACATGACTTTTTAACCAAACTCAGTGGAATGTATAACATAGTTGAAAGTGGTTTAAATACTGTCCTTAATAGGCTGTTAAAAGTATCAAGTGAAGAGCAAATAAAAGTACTAAAGCTTGCCTTTGTTAAATGTTATGTTTCTTTCTCTGATCCTCTTTACAACATTACACATTTTCTGGTCATGTGTGTTCAGTTTCCTCCATGCTCATTACAGTAATGACTATGCTGAGAATGTCTGCAAAGTCATGCTCAACTAAACTTTGAAAGAGTTCCGGTATTACTTATAGGGGCTGGAAAAGCAACACTTTAATTTAATTCTTTTAGAAGAGGATTCACCAACTAAACACTTCCCTAAGATTAATGGAAATTTTTTTTTCTGCCAACGCTTTACCTATCTCACTGGCCTTGGTACAGAACAGAACTGCATGAAAATGCCTTCACTGATCTCTAAAGGATCAAGGCATAGTCAAGTTGGGTGGAGAGGTTTTGGTCAGTGATTAACAGATTAACAACAGTCTTGAGCACCAGTGAAGATTAAGTGAGATAAGTATGGAGCAATGGCAGAATGCATGGGCAGGGGAAGCTGAAGTATGAGAAAATCCACTGGTCAACGGCAACACCTGCCATGTTACCAACATGCGAAAATACAGGTGACCTCACCAGACATTGAACCTGATTCACCTTGGTGGGAAACAAGTATTCTGATTACTACACCAATACACAGCAAAATTTGAATTTTACTGTTTGATTTCTCAGTGATTACAAGATTACTTATTGAATTAACTATTTTGANATACACAGCAAAATTTGAATTTTACTGTTTGATTTCTCAGTGATTACAAGATTACTTATTGAATTAACTATTTTGACCAGATTTCAGCCAAAGCATCTGACATCCCCAGCAATGGCAAGATAGCGAGATCAACTAAATCAATACATGCCTCACTACCACAAAATCTGGAATTAAACGGACTTTCCTTTGGGCTTAACTATTCCTCCCAGAGTCTTTAACTTGACATTTGTGAGCTCAACCTTAAAATGTTTAGTAGTCACACACTAACCTGAGCTACTTGCAATATTTTGTGAAATGATTCAATTTGTCAAACTTTGCAGAATTACACCGGTAAGCCTGGCATATCCTGGGCCCATGCACACCATCCAGACTGAAATTCACTGGGCCCTTCTGTGTTTGTATGAATGTTTTTTACTTGTTGCATCATTGCTTGACTGTATTAACTGCCACACTGTCACACTCACTCGCTCTCTGCTGGACAATGTGATTAACTTGTTGTCTACTTTGTTCCCACACTCAACAATGTGCTGCAGCATTTTATAGAGTACGGCTGTACGTGCACAGGAGAACTTCTTGGACGTCCGTATCTCATATTCTATGCTTGAGTGTTTTGCAACACTTTATCTTTATCCCTTTCCTGTTTGCATGATATCTGGTCTGCATTTTCTCCATTATCTACTGTTTTGTTGTAGTTATAATTCTTTACTGACTGGCATAAATAGGTCTCAAACTTTCTCCATCCTGTATTCTATGACTAAACACCAACACCAGGATACCTCATTTAAACTCGAGTTCACATTGCATTGAAAGACTCCTGTGACCTTTGAGTAAACTCTTTCAGATGCTGAGTGATGCAATAATGCTTCCAACCATATTGTGAATGAGCAACATTTTGACTTTATTGTGAGCACTCTCTGGTCCTGTGCTGATGAGATTATCTTCAAATTCAGCTACCCAATATTCCCAGTCATTAGATGCCATCCTACTTTGAAGGTCAAGGTCTAATGTGAGAAGCTAGACAAATCCTCTCCACCAAATTTTTTTTTCTTGAACTATAATTCAGGTTTTCTCTCTTCACCCCAATTTATTCTATCATGTTCATAAAGTGAAACCTTGATCTTAGTAATTTTAAATTCACTCTGAGGTACACAAATTTATTTTACAACTTCCTACCCATTCTCACAGGTTTGAACCAACCAAGTCTTAGATCTAACCTTTCTGGCCTGAGTACTTTAATAATGTGAACACTTTACTTATCAAAACCATTAACAACCTCATTAACAACCCTATCTGTTCTTTTCTTGTCCAACACTAGAGCACAAACTTTATCTGTTTCCATGATACACAAAAATACTGAAATGAAGACAACATAATCAAAAGAACACACTTATAGTAATTAAGGTAAAAAAAATTATGTTATCTGCTTATATGATGTGTGTCTAGAGTACTCACGCTCAAATTTAATACACACTTGAATTTCATTTTCTTGGAGTTTAAAATTTTTCAACATTAGAGTTTGATCATCTGCAGTTTTAATTCTCTTCTTCTAAAATATTTTTATTTTTTCTGGACAAGAAAACTCTGTCCAGGAGTCTACTTATTTTCGGAATTATCTTGGCATGTCCACCTACCACTATGAACTTTTAGCATCTTGTAACATTATCCAACACTCCCTTTTACTTCTATGCTAATTTATTGCACACAACTGGANCATGAACTTTTAGCATCTTGTAACATTATCCAACACTCCCTTTTACTTCTATGCTAATTTATTGCACACAACTGGAATGTCTTAAATGCAAAAACTTAGCAGATAGTCAAATATAGAATTTCAAGAGAACCACATTCTTGATGGAACAAACTTCCAATGTTGTAGCAAAAATCACCAAAAATTGGACTTGATTCCAGTTACCACGATCCTGGCAGGACTTTAAATGCATGACACTGTACATAAAAATATGAAGTTGTATCAATTCAGGGTCAGCTAAATTCTGGTATGTGAAAAAAAGAGTAACTCCTGATACTATTTCCTTGTTGAAAATGTGATAGCTGAAAATCTGGAATTGTATCAATTCTGAGTTAAATTGANAACTCCTGATACTATTTCCTTGTTGAAAATGTGATAGCTGAAAATCTGGAATTGTATCAATTCTGAGTTAAATTGATCCTGAATAAGTGCCAGAACATCCAGAATTTAAATAATTATTTCCCAATTGACTCAGTTCATATGCAAAATCACGGCAACTTCAAATGATTTCAAGCTCCCAAGGACACTATTGCAATATATCAGGATCAAGTTAGTAATGTATGTCTATAAATTCAAATTAATGTTTCCAGTTTGTACTTTGAAATACAGTGACATTATTATATGGCCTTGTTACAGTCTAAAAGAATTTTTGGAATAAACTAAAGAAATTAGGATAATATAGTTATTTCAAATAGGCGTTAAGAAATTGTTAATTAATCACATATAAATGTTTATATATGATTTATGTATTTTAAATGCAAGTAGACTTTGGACAAACTATTAAATTGATAATGTAATTAATTAATTTATGTGGATGTAGCTTATGTACATTTTATGGTGCACTTTTTGTATTACTAATATCAGAAACTAACAATTATTATATAGACTGTTAGTTACAGGGACTATTATTTTTATGCATTTGTGTATACATGAAATATAAATATTAAATTATCCTGTGACCTCATAAATACTAATACTTGAATTTATGTGGTTTAAAATTTTGTAAATGATTGTAAAATAATGAAGTACTGTGGTTTGTAAAAATTCTATAACACTGCCCCAGTAGCAGCCAGTGATGTAAAAAAGTGGACGTTCACACTGTCTTGTAAGATTTTTCAAGGCAAGGAATAATTGGAAGTTTAATGTCGCAACCAACTCTGAACGACCAAATAGTTCAAGACTGAAGAAATACATTAAAAGTGATTTTTATCACCACACAGTTCTGCTCTAATTATAATTAATCAGGGTGTAAACTTTTAAAATTAGCTTTCCTTTGCAAGTTTTCAACAGAACTCATTGTTGTGGCTTCACAAAAGAATACTTATCTCTCTTACTATGGCAATACACAGACGTACAAATGGATGCAAACATTTTAAAATAAAGGTACACCATATCTTAGCAAAAATCATTCTTTACAGAAAANCCTTTCCTTTGGGCTTAACTATTCCTCCCAGAGTCTTTAACTTGACATTTGTGAGCTCAACCTTAAAATGTTTAGTAGTCACACACTAACCTGAGCTACTTGCAATATTTTGTGAAATGATTCAATTTGTCAAACTTTGCAGAATTACACCGGTAAGCTGGGCATATCCTGGGCCCATGCACACCATCCAGACTGAAATTCACTGGGCCCTTCTGTGTTTGTATGAATGTTTTTTACTTGTTGCATCATTGCTTGACTGTATTAACTGCCACACTGTCACACTCACTCGCTCTCTGCTGGACAATGTGATTAACTTGTTGTCTACTTTGTTCCCACACTCAACAATGTGCTGCAGCATTTTATAGAGTACGGCTGTACGTGCACAGGAGAACTTCTTGGACGTCCGTATCTCATATTCTATGCTTGAGTGTTTTGCAACACTTTATCTTTATCCCTTTCCNAGGAGAACTTCTTGGACGTCCGTATCTCATATTCTATGCTTGAGTGTTTTGCAACACTTTATCTTTATCCCTTTCCCGTTTGCATGATATCTGGTCTGCATTTTCTCCGTTATCTACTGTTTTGTTGTAGTTATAATTCTTTACTGACTGGCATAAATAGGTCTCAAACTTTCTCCATCCTGTANATTATCTACTGTTTTGTTGTAGTTATAATTCTTTACTGACTGGCATAAATAGGTCTCAAACTTTCTCCATCCTGTATTCTATGACTAAACACCAACACCAGGATACCTCATTTAAACTCGAGTTCACATTGCATTGAAAGACTCCTGTGACCTTTGAGTAAACTCTTTCAGATGCTGAGTGATGCAATAATGCTTCCAACCATATTGTGAATGAGCAACATTTTGACTTTATTGTGAGCACTCTCTGGTCCTGTGCTGATGAGATTATCTTCAAATTCAGCTACCCAATATTCCCAGTCATTGGATGCCATCCTACTTTGAAGGTCAAGGTCTAATGTGAGAAGCTAGACAAATCCTCTCCACCAAATTTTTTTTTCTTGAACTATAATTCAGGTTTTCTCTCTTCACCCCAATTTATTCTATCATGTTCATAAAGTGAAACCTTGATCTTAGTAATTTTAAATTCACTCTGAGGTACATAAATTTATTTTACAACTTCCTACCCATTCTCACAGGTTTGAACCAACCAAGTCTTAGATCTAACCTTTCTGGCCTGAGTACTTTAATAATGTGAACACTTTACTTATCAAAACCATTAACAACCTCATTAACAACCCTATCTGTTCTTTTCTTGTCCAACACTNAATGTGAACACTTTACTTATCAAAACCATTAACAACCTCATTAACAACCCTATCTGTTCTTTTCTTGTCCAACACTGTTTCCATGATACACAAAAATACTGAAATGAAGACAACATAATCAAAAGAACACACTTATAGTAATTAAGGTAAAAAAAATTATGTTATCTGCTTATATGATGTGTGTCTAGAGTACTCACGCTCAAATTTAATACACACTTGAATTTCGTTTTCTTGGAGTTTAAAATTTTTCAACATTAGAGTTTGATCGTCTGCAGTTTTGATTCTCTTCTTCTAAAATATTTTTATTTTTTCTGGACAAGAAAACTCTGTCCATGAGTCTACTTATTTTCGGAATTATCTTGGCATGTCCACCTACCACCATGAACTTTTAGCATCTTGTAACATTATCCAACACTCCCTTTTACTTCTATGCTAATTTATTGCACACAACTGGAATGTCTTAAATGCAAAAACTTAGCAGATAGTCAAATATAGAATTTCAAGAGAACCACATTCTTGATGGAACAAACTTCCAATGTTGTAGCAAAAATCACCAAAAATTGGACTTGATTCCAGTTACCACGATCCTGGCAGGACTTTAAATGCATGACACTGTACATAAAAATATGAAGTTGTATCAATTCAGGGTCAGCTAAATTCTGGTATGTGAAAAAAAGAGTAACTCCTGATACTATTTCCTTGTTGAAAATGTGATAGCTGAAAATCTGGAATTGTATCAATTCTGAGTTAAATTGATCCTGAATAAGTGCCAGAACATCCAGAATTAAAATAATTATTTCCCAGTTGACTCAGTTCATATGCAAAATCACGGCAACTTCAAATGATTTCAAGCTCCCAAGGACACTATTGCAATATATCAGGATCAAGTTAGTAATGTATGTCTATAAATTTAAATTAATGTTTCCAGTTTGTACTTTGAAATACAGTGACATTATTATATGGCCTTGTTACAGTCTAAAAGAATTTTTGGAATAAACTAAAGAAATTAGGATAATATAGTTATTTCAAATAGGCATTAAGAAATTGTTAATTAATCACATATAAATGTTTATATATGATTTATGTATTTTAAATGCAAGTAGACTTTGGACAAACTATTAAATTGATAATGTAATTAATTAATTTATGTGGATGTAGCTTATGTACATTTTATGGTGCACTTTTTGTATTACTAATATCAGAAACTAACAATTATTATATAGACTGTTAGTTACAGGGACTATTATTTTTATGCATTTGTGTATACATGAAATATAAATATTAAATTATCCTGTGACCTCATAAATACTAATACTTGAATTTATGTGGTTTAAAATTTTGTAAATGATTGTAAAATAATGAAGTCCTGTGGTTTGTAAAAATTCTATAACACTGCCCCAGTAGCAGCCAGTGATGTAAAAAAAGTGGACGTTCACACTGTCTTGTAAGATTTTTCAAGGCAAGGAATAATTGGAAGTTTAATGTCGCAACCAAATCTGAATGACCAAATAGGTCAAGACTGAAGAAATACATTAAAAGTGATTTTTACCACCACACAGTTCTCCTCTAATTATAATTAATCAGGGTGTAAACTTTTAAAATTAGCTTTCCTTTGCAAGTTTTCAACAGAACTCATTGTTGTGGCTTCACAAAAGAATACTTATCTCTCTTACTATGGCAATACAGAGACGTACAAATGGATGCAAACATTTTAAAATAAAGGTACACCATATCTTAGCAAAAATCATTCTTTACAGAAAATCCAGTGAAATAAAAAGAAGCCTGTATGAATTCTACGTTATTAAAATAACTTTTCATTTTTACTACAACAAAAACTTTATACCGAATACGTAAGTGCAATAAACACAAAACTGTCTTATTTTCAGGGTGGCTTGCAGTATCCTTATAACGAATTCCTTGACTTTTCCAGGTATTCTCCCAGGACAACTTGTATGGCAAGAACTAGAAAACCTCTTTATGTTATTCCCTCAAATGTTACAATTACACATTTACCAGCAAAATATGCCCCCAAAGCATTTAAATATTCCTACAAAAGTGGAACCCACCAAAAAAAAATGAATGGCACAACTCTTGAAATGGCACACACAGAAGTGTTGGAATGCATTACGTAGTCTCTTAACATATTCCTAACCATTTGACCTCAATTCTCTGATCTCGTACCAATTTCCCCACCTTTTCCAGAAATGTAAAATTCCCTGACTTTTCGTGGTTTTCCCTGATTTAGGCCACCCTCTGTATTTTGGCCCAACAGGTTCATAGCTGTATCAAATCAAATGCACTTTTTGTCAGCTGAAGTACTCCTTCAAATATGCCAATATCTAGCAGGTAGCCGTGGGGTCGTAAACTCACTTTGTCGGCAAGTGCTGCCGCCAGTGGCGGGACCACATCCGCAGGGAACAAGTGGTAGCGAGCAGAGCACAGCCCGATGTGTGCTCTTCTCCAGTGTTACAACTGCCACAAGAGGTGATGTCACTTTGTCTTACACATGCACTAGACAGTCCAAGAATGAAACACAATGCACCTGTACACATTACAGCATTGAAGTATTGCTGCTTTCAGAATTAGGCAGAGGTCTGTGATCAATGCGGTTAACAGTAACAACTATATTGTCACTAAAAATTGGAGATAAAACAGTTTAAATGGTACAAAAAATGCTTTGCAGAAAAATGGGTGTGCATGTACTGTTGCGCTTTTTAGTATCAGCCATACTGCACTGCCCATACGTAAAAGTTCATCCTTCTGTATTAAATCAATGGAGCAGCAATAAATAAACAAACAGAAAGAATATACATAGAACTTTTGGCACATTAATTAATACCAACCGATGCTGTAATACTAATGCATGACGCGCCCAGCCGAGAAGAGAGCGCCGATTTCACAACCTGCCAGAACGTGCGTCAAATGCTCATACCGACGTCACCAGAATATTTCCTTCCAATGACGCACGTCCTAGGGGACAGAGAGAGGCGCTCGTCAGTGCATGAGGCTTGCGTCCCCTGATCGACGCACACCGAAGTTTGACGTAGGGAATTCCTCGAGGGGACGGGTTATAGTCCAGCAGGGAAGTGGAGAAATCAGTCAATCCGGAGGACTCGAGAGACGCGGGGGTCGCGCCAGACATTGCGGGAAATAATAAAATAATTCCAGCCCATGCTGTAATACCTTTTATGCATAATTACTTTTTGAAATAATAAAATTATTCCCATCAATGTGATGCTGTACAGATTAACAGTTATAAAGTGAGCAAAGAGTAACGATAAACGAGATAAAACTGTGGCCACCCACAATAATCAGCACAACTTTCCACAGAGTTGTCTAAGCACATGTTTTGTTCTGCTACCACAACTCATTTTAGGGGGATCAGTCCCTGTCATCTTGGATTTATGGAATTTTCGCTATATCCTGCATCACAGATTCTGTATTTTATTTTGGGCATCGAGAAGGCATAGAGCGTTGCTTTGCATATGTTCTAGAAGATTAATTGTTTGAATACTCTTGCTGGTAAGATTTCTGTAACTGCCACAAGAAATATTTACATACTTCTCGCCAGCAGTCACTAGTCAAAAATTAATAAAGTCAGTAGAGATGCAACAGTTTGATAAAGTTTTAGAAGCTATTGTTTATGCCATGTCAAGAGACTAATTTCGTTAAACATTCTTAAATGGAATTTATCGCAAAAATAGTGAAAATCCAAGATGACTGGGACTGATCCCCCTTTAACAAAGCTCATAGCGTCTTCCAATTACAGCAGTGGACTGCACTCTCAAAGTGCACTGGCAGAGCACAGTATCTTTCAATAGCTGGACCTCTAACAGAGTGCAGTCGACTGCACTGAAAAAGTGTGCACCAAGTGCAATTTTAGCCGTACTGTCTTCAGAGTCGGTGTAGTGGTTTGAGTGCAAATATGGTTGGCAAACAAGCACTCACTTCGGGTAGTCACGTGATAACTGCATTACTTTAGTCTTCAAGGAGCACTGAGGGCGGACTGAGTGCAGTCAATTTAAAGAAGCCATCAGACAAAATTCTGGAAAAAAATAACGCACTTGGCTAAGGTGAAAGAGACAGTGGCTTACCTTGGGAGGCAGCACGGCTGTGCAACCTTGCCGCTACAGAACGAATAACTTCAATGTTGTCGTTTGGCTTGGCAGCAAACACTTTCAGCCTCTCAACCAGGACATCATTAAGAGTGTCTTCAGTCATGGTTAATGCTTCGAAGATGTACCTGCAATATAAAGAGCTGAGATGTTTATTTCTGCACTCGACATCAAGGTGCTGAACCTCAGTCAGGGTGAAATGAGGTGAAGATGGAGCAGCTGTGGAATGCAAGGGCAGGGTAAACCGCCACATCCACACAGTTTCCCATCTGCCAGGAATCAAACCTGGTTCATCTTGGATGGTCGACGAGGGGGTGGAGGGGGAGTGGGA
>NQII01005151.1:60325-94096 GCA_002778355.1 Clitarchus hookeri | reverse complement strand
AATAGGTGTTGATCGGAGATTTTTTTAATATTGTATAATCTTATATTACTGTACAACCTTACAATCCTACGTTAGTTTAAAAACGTAAAATAGTGATTCAACCATCGAGGAGTTAGGTTCTGTTAGGTTAGGTGGGTACATGTTAGGAAATTCGTCGTACGTTAATGCCCCTATTATATTCGTGTTCTACGTTATTAGTAGAGTCGAAATATACCACTTTCTGGAGTTTTTTTTCTNTACAGAAAAGCCCCTAAACTAGATAATTACCACACCAAGTAAAAACACATTTTCAATGGTTACGATATATGACAGGACGTTATATGGTATTTATACTAGTATAGTTCCGAAAAACAATTGTTCACTTGCAATTTCAGGAAGTATATATATAAATATGTAAGTTACTGGAAGGGTTAACTGCCTTACCAGATGGCAGCTTTCCCACACACATTTAATTACCTGCGTCCTAATTCTCAGCACTAGTAAAATAGCCCGCATTATAATTTACTTAAGTAACAATGATTATTTCAATGTAATTTACCTATATGAAAATTGAATTTACCTTCCTGCGTAACACAAACACCATATTTCATAGTACTCTAGCACATGTCCTACTTAAAACAGGCCTTAAAAAACTGTACCGAAGTGAGCTGGACTTACCTGATGTAAATGAGTAGCTTATAATAGAAAAGAATATACCGAATTACGCTTACAATTCAATCCATTATGTTCACACGTCTAATTTCCCGCTACGACTGACTGACAGGTTAAAAGGCAATGACAACAAAATTTAAAAAGATAAACAATTGACGAACGGAGGGTACCTTCCAAAATTTAAATCACGACGGCCTTATTTACAGTCGTAGCCTATACCGGGCCGAAGCGAACACCTTGCCACAAGTACGTTAGTATGGGTAGGCGAGAACGGAAAACACCCACCTCGTTGTGTACTATGTGTATCAAGGCACTGCACGAAGGGGGTTGCTGGAACTCTGTAGCCATTGTGGCTCCCTCGCTGCATTCTTTTCCCAGTTGGAAACTATTCTTGGGGGGTTGTTTGGTGATAATCAAGTGTCCTCAAAAGTTGCCTCTTGTGGACATTAATTTGGGATGTGCTCGACAGCAACTGGCCCACCTTTACGGGCAGCATGGTAGTGCCATGAATTGTACGTTCTTGGTCTCACCGGCAGTGCCTCAGACACCGTACTGGTAGGGTGAAACAAACAACCGCAGGTGAAAACCCCTGTTTCTGTGAACAAGAATTTGTCAACTGCAAAGTGTTCTGAACCATTAGACAGTTTGTCAGGTGCATCTCAGTCCATGCCATCGCAGGTGACAGCCCCTGTTTATGTGAACACTAACTCTATGTAATTGTGTGTGTGAACATTGATGATTGCAATTTGTGATTTGTATTTTCGACATTCGTGTTATGATGCAAAGGTTAAGAAGTGGAAAAGTGTGACCACATGGTCACAACATGATAAGAAGCACCTCAAAAAGCGTGCGGAAAGAGAACAGTTGTCTCAGCAATCAGGCAGTGTGTCCGGTGGATCTCAGTTTGATATATCTCAGGTGTCAAAATCTGCGAGGACGTCAACACCCGTCCGAGGAGAGCGACCTCCAACAGTATTTCATGACAGCCAAGTGGCAGGTCCTTCCCACGCACCTGATCCACCTGTTGTGCAAACAAGGGGAAGACTAAAAACACACTCGTGTGTAGCCTCCAATGCTGGGCATTCACATGGTCCTATACCACGTGTTGTTGTGCCTTCTGACACAAGCATCCTAACAGAGTCAATCCTGTTGGATGACGAAACAATCAAGGGTTTTCTGGGGCCCTTTTACGAAGAGGAAAATGCACCTGTGCTCATCCTCCAAGAGGAACAGGTGGCTTTTACAAGGGTGAGACCAAGAACATACAATTCACGGCACTACCATGCTGCCCGTAGAGGTGGGCCAGTTGCTGTCGAGGCACACGGCATGGGCCAGATGAATAATGAATGTAGGCATTGTGGCGCACTTTTTTTTGCAAGTGCATAAAATGCGATGCCGTGTTCACCATGTGTTGCATGAGAGGCAAGGTCAAGCTACCTCCTCTCGGTGAGTGTCCTGCTGTCCTACGGGAACTTCTCAAGGGTGATTCAGATGAGAGTGCTGATTATATACAGTACATCAGGAACTACAATGCAGCATTTTTGTTCGCTTCATTCTGTGCAGACGGCTTCGTAGAATCACCTCGCCGCTCTGTGTACATGTTTCAAATTCATGGGCAAGTGCATCACCTCACCTCTGGGGCTGCACGTCCAGTGGAGGGAACAGACCCTCGATATAACCAACTTTACTTCATCGATGTACACTGCGCCGAGGCAGGAGTCATGGAGGTGTAACCACCACGTTTGGGCTGACTCCCCCCACCCAGTAGTGGACAAATCACAGCTGCGTAGGTGCAGCGGGACGAACGGGCCAAGTGTTCGGCCCCCGTGTGTGTATGGGCCATTTTTCTGAAAGTACAAACATTATCAAATTCAACCAGATTAGCCCTGATAAATAAATAATTTCTCTTGTTTTATAGTCATTCGGCAATGGCACTCCCTCCTGAGGTGAAAGTGGACTCACCCAGCTCGAGCCACCAAATGCCACTTTATCATAATCAAAATTGAGAGTATACCTAATTATTTTCTAAATTTCTTTATTGTAGTGTATCTGTGATTTTAATTAAATGAACAAAGCAACAGACTGAGAGAGACATCCACAGAAATGTTTAGCAATATGTTGCTTAACTTGTTTACTGGCAACACATTTTTATATTTTCATGTAATTTGTTTTTCAAAGCTAATCAATAAGTGCTCATTCGTTTTGCAATTCAGCATCATGATGTCTTAGTGTGCTTGTTCTTTTTATAAAATATGTTTTGTATTTTCTTGTGATTCTCCCGCATTTTTGGGCTGGCTCTTGGCGGACCTCACCATTTTCATCAGTTGCTTTTTAAGTGCACAATAATATTTCTACTGGCCAAGAAAATCCTGTGCCACATGCTGTTTTATACATGTATGTATTCAGTGCAACTGCCTTAAAAGTAAGTATCCTATGTGCCAATTGAAACATTTGAGGCCATTTCTCTGGACGCGATTATTGCACGAAGTGGAAAGTACTACATAGGAGCACTGCTTTTAATCATCCACGTGCCAATCCAATTGAGCGACATAACCAAGAAGTAAAATTGCAATTATGTATGTGTGTGTGATAATCATGCTTCCTGGACTGATCATCTGCATGCCTCCCTCTTCACGCTTCGAAGGCGAGGCCAACCTCGCTACCGCCAAGATGCCAGCTGAGCTATTTCAAGGCCTCCAACTCCCACTCCCTGGCGAGTATGCACATCACATGCTGGCCTCAGCTAAGAATTTCTCTGCTGGAGTAACCCCAAACTGGAGTGATACACACAGAGTGATCTGCCGCTCAGGTGAACATCATATTTCGTGCATTGGGGGCAGGAGGTGCTGCGTTCCTGTTCACTGTGACAACCTGCATTGTGGAGATACCACTCCATGTGTCACAGTGCTTGATGTATCGAAGACTCAGTCCAGTGGACGATGTTGACACCCTCCTCCCACAACAATGTACCAACTCGGATGCTTCGTCACTCGTGTCCAGTGATGGCAACACTATGTGGCTCCTTTTTGAGCCTGTGAAGACTGGCATCCCAACACCCTCTGGGGACGCAGACTGCCGGTCACCCACTGGTGGTACGTTACCACCCACAGCTATCATCAATGATCCTGCTGCACCTGCTCCACAGGACAGCTGTGTCGAGATGCCCTGTGTCATGATGCTTTGAGCTGCGATGCCCTTCATTACGACACCCTGTGGCATGACATTTTCTGTTGTGGCAATTATCTACTAAGATGATGCCCAGGGCATTCAATCAGAGCCACCTGTCGGGAGTCTGGTCCCATCGGTGACGACCCTGACCAGTGATGCCACAATGACTTTGAGATGTTCTGCGACCACTACAGTGAGCGAGGTTCTGCCAGACCATGTGGTGGACTCATTTGGCCGATGTGATGGGGATGCCCAGCCACCCATGCGGCATCTCTTGCGACCCCACCACAGGCCTCGCTCCACTTCTGTCACCAGAAACAGTGATGAGACTGGGACAGAGAATGGCCCCTAGCCCCAAGCCATTCCAAACAGCTCCATTATTCACTGTGCTTTCCCTTGCCTGGCCTGCATAATCATCCCACCTCCCACAGCAGTCACTGCAGTGCAACATTACCAGGGCGACAGCCCCACCTTACCATCTTCATTTCACATACTACCTGCAGCCTGGCGAGGGCTGCTACCACCACCATCCTACTGCCACTAGCTTTCAACAAGGGGATATCTGTCTGTGGCAGACTACCAGGCTCCAGGGAAGAGAACAAATGATACTGATGCAGGACTATGCCCCTGCCCCTGCCCTTTTTAGACTATCTGCCACTCTGCACATCCACCTCCACCACTGCAACAAGTGTGACGTGAACCACATGTCATTGTGCCCATTCTGACCGCCGCAATCACATCAACTGCACCAGCTGCACCAGGCCGCACCATCAACATCAATCCAAGAGTGCATAGTGGAGGTTGACAAAAACAGAACTTGCACCTTCTTGGCAACCGGTACTGTGTGACTCAAGAAACCACCCTACTTTATTTATTACAAGTGGTAACTCTTGTAATAAATTAGTAGGCGATCTGAAATGGTGTTTACCCCAAAGCCACAGCGGTTGGGCGCACGGGCCATTAGTCATTACGTCGTAGCATCTCGCGCTGTGACATACGACGTAACGTACCACCAAGTGATGTCAGCTGGCCTGTACGCCGAAGCTGAAGTGCTAATTGCCCCAAAGTGCGACCAATAGTGCACAGCATTTTTCTATACTGATCACACAATTTCATTTGATTCAAAGCTACAGTCAGGGGTGGGTTTTATTGTATTAAGAGCCATCGAGCATAGCAACACACATCCCTTTGCCCAGGCGGACTCGTTCATCCCTTCAGGAGACAGCAATCTGGCAACACTGTAACCAGTGAAATACAAACATATCTCAGGAAATGTAATACAGACACTTTTCACACAAAAGCATAATAGTGTATTCAATGTATATTTATAAGAGGGTATTCGTGTTTTCATAAAGGGAGATTGACTATAAACGCCTTCATCATTGTAATATTTAATTTAGTGCGGTGACACTCCCCGTCAACTTTACAACATCAACTTTAACATACATTTGTTAATCAATGGGGGTGTCACCAATGTGTTTAATTTAATTTATATAATTTTTCACCATTGCAATAATATCACATAGTGCTTTTGTCACGTTTTACCATTCGGTGTTTGACGTCGGTTCTCGTCACATGTGACAGGAGCCGACGCCACTCGCCAGTTCGTAACAGCACTCGAGCCAGACTTGCAGCATGGTCGTGTAGTCGTCAGCTTCACGAGCCCCCTCGGTACCATCATTTAGGGTGATATCACTTCATTACAATAGCAACTTAATTAACCGGAACATTTCACTTGTTTTATTTATTTAAGTACCGAAAGGAGAACCACCTGCACTCTCATCAGAGAGCTTAACACTACCATGCATTTGTATAACACGACACTCTTTTTCACGCAAAGGTCACCGGCAGGCCGTAAGTGCTGGGTCCGTTTCCTTTAATTATTCTCATGTAATCAAGCACAGTGAGTAAACAGCTTTATAAGTTCAATGAGTGTTGATTCATTGTCCTCCGGACACATAGGACGCTACACCCTTTTTCTTAATATATTTCAAGTGTACGAGATGCCTTACGCATTACTATTACTACAATCGCAGCTATGTATTTATAAGTAGCAAGTTTGCCTAAAACGTCCCATGAACAGTACATTTGCAAGGGGATCGGCTGATAATGACAGCATGAAAATAAACAACATCGTTGCCATGTGGCCGATCAGCTGATGGCAGAAGGATACGTAGTCAGATGTAGTCAGATGTAAACAGTGGTGCTGCTTTCACAGATGTCAGAATCTGTCCAACTTATGGTGTTGATGATTGTTGAGTCGTCCCAAACACCAGATACTTATGTACATGTACTTTGTGGGCCTATTCAGGCTGTCCCACATGTATTAAGCAGCTGTAAAGTGTAATTTTGAATAAGTCGATGAAATGCAAATTACTGAAGGTGTAATTTTGAAAGTTAATATCGCGCCCTAAAACATTGTAAAGTGAAGTTTTCATACATCTCCCTGCTAGACTGTTTAAACCTCCATCATTTTCAACTCGCCAGAGTACCTGAAAACTGCCGCCAGCCATATTTCCAGTGTAGTGTGTATCGACCTCGCAAAAAAAAAGCTTAAATCCCTGCAACCCTCGTATTACATCAAATATAAAAGCACTTTTTTTGAGTTTCAAATTGTTGTTACAATGTTTACAATTTATTTGATAACATACTAAACATAATGAGGATTCGGAGTGTGCTAACTGTGTGAATGTGAGGCAATTCCTTGAAATGAAAGAATTGTAAAATTACGAAATTATCTATGATGTAACCAAATTCCCGAGTAAGAAATGTGCCCTTGAATGTTGAAATCCTAAATGCACTGCTGAAGAAATCTTAAATCTTCGTTCATAATAAACAACGTGACAGGTTTTCGTGGTCTCAGGAGTGAAGAGAAGTCTTGTTACTTCACGGTACATTTTTTTGGTACTTGTAATGATGGAAAATAGTCCCAGAGCATGAGATACTCATCCAGAGATGGGCTGATCGCCCACATAGCTTCTCCTGAGCTCACTCCGCGCGACTCAGGCATATAATATGAGCTAAGGACGTCCAAGAAGTTCTCCTGTACATGTACAGCCGTTTTCTATAAAATGCTGTAGCACATTGTTGAGTGTGGGAACAAAGTAGACAACAAGTTAATTACATTGTCCAGCAGAGAGCGAGTGAGTGAGACAGTGTGGCAGTGAATACAGTGAAGCAATGATGCAACAAGTAAAAAGCATTCATACAAACACAGAAGAGCCCAGTGAATTTCAGTCTGGATTGTCTGCATGGGCCCAGGATATGCTCAGCTTACTGGTGTAATTGTGCAAAGTTTGGCAAATTGAATCATTTCACAAAAAATTGTGCAAGTAGCTCAGGTTAGTGTGCGACTACTAAACATGTTTAGAAAGCGTAATGAACATGTTAAGGTTGAGCTCACAAATTTCAAGTTAAAGACTCTGGGAGGACGAGTCCACTCTGACCCCAGGAGGAATATGAGTAGCCATGCTCGAATACGTGATTTACAAAGCCCATTTTTACTGTGGCAAATAAAGACGGGGTTTGTTTACATGACAATGAAGCCCCTAATTTACTGAACATTTCGCACACTCTCACTACATGCACAACACACGCACAGGTATGTAAACAGGGAATGGAGGGGGTACACAAGTTGTTTTGTGATTACTGTAACCACTGTGTCCCCCTCGCTGCGTTCATTTCCCCGGTGGTATTCTTACTGGGGACGTCTCTTGGCAGTATTGGTCAGCCCGAATTATCACCCTTCAAAAGATCTCTCTTGAGGGCATGAAAGCGGGATGGTCACCTGACTCCGGCAGTACCCAGGTGGTAGCAGAGGGGTGGTGCACTCCGGTTCACTTCGCCAGCATAGGAGTGATGGAGGGGTTGACCGCTGCGTTCGGGCCGACTTACCCAATAGAGGAAACGCCGAAGCTGCTCTATTGTAGCGGGACGAATGGGCTAAGGGAGGAGGGACGCGGCACATGTCAAACGAATACTAAGATAGAGTTCTGATAGAACAGAGATCTTGACCCTGTGAAAACTGGTTGGATATGAAACAAAGCAAAAGTCTTAAGGAATCATCAGTAATGCTGTATTTTGTTCACATAGCAGCCAGAAACTTAAAATTTGATTTAATAATAATTCTTAAAGTGTAAAGTAACAAACAATACAACTCAGTAAATCTTATAGTAAATATGTTATTTTTAATTTATTATACAATTTAGTTACATTTCTTGGACTTAATTTGAATCTGTGATTTGAATCTAATAATATACACATGTAACACGCACATGTCATTGTCTATGATGTAAATGTCTGAGGTTCAAACCACTTCTCATTATTTCCTGATTTACATATACAATTTTCGGTTATTGACACTATGCCAGAGTTCTATTTAAGGATCCCATGTAGTTGTCTCTTCCATAATCTGCACTGTTCTGAAATGAAGAGTACTGAGATCACACCAACAGTGTGCAATGGCAAGATCATGACGAGATTATTGCGAGACAAGTCTGCATACCATCGAAGGCAATACACAAGCACGCACATGCCTAGAGGAACAAAGTGACAACGTGCAAACAGCCAGCTGCAAGCAGAGTGGCTATGGACACTAGCACCCTGCAACCGCAGCTGACGTCCATCCTCACGGCCGGACCCACGTATGGCTGGAGGTTGGTGCGGTTGTAGTTCTGGAAGTACCAGTCCTTGGCCAGGTCCCTGGGAGACGAGGGCCTCGCAGTGCTGCTGGTGGTGCTATGAGGCTGGAAGTTGCTGGGTTGCGGCCTGCGCAGGTACTCCTCGATGGGCTCGGGCTGGTCGGGCACTGGCGACGTCTGTGGCGTGACCTTGACCTTGGTGATGGTGGCTGTGGGGCGGAACTGTGGCTGCTGCGCCCCGGGGGCCAGCAGGATGGACAGCGACGACGGCGACTCTCCCAGCGATCTCCCGGCACTGTCGCTCTCCTTGCTTCTCAGCCACTCGGGTCTGTCTTCTGCCATGGCTGGCAGCACCGTCGTCACCAGCGCTTCTGCAAACAAACATTCAGCTTAACTGTAGCCGCTTGCTCTGCCACATCTCTTCCAACTGAAGAGTTTATTTTTATTTTCTTGTGATATGAACAAAGCTCATACCAAAGACCATGGGTGTAAAAGTTGTAATTTATTTTTACACACTCTCTGTCGCGAAGATGTATTTAGCAGTCAGTAGTATCAACCACTCTTAAGGGTGTCCAAGAAACAAAAGTTGTTATGTAAAGTTTTAACATTTAGATTTGTTTTTGTCGTTGTAATACGAAATAATATTCTTCAAAAAATGTATGGTAAAGAAGGAAAATTATTATTCAAAAAGGAATAAACAAGATGCGGGAATTTTTAATTGATATATTATTTATACAAATCTCAAAATGGAACAAAGTCAAGATGTCATGCTATAGATCCGAATAATTGTTCATGTTATTAGAACATCTAAAAAATAAAGATTCTTAGACATTGATTATAAATTTCACCCGTATTTCAATTTTATCTTTGAGATAACATTTAGAGTGAAAATAGCTATTAGTTTATTAAACTAAATTAAATGAATTATTAAACCTTTACCATAGCTGAACCATGTCACTCAAGTGACTAACATTTTAGCTGAAACAAAACTTCGTGTTAAAATAATTGTTTGAAATGAGTAAAAATTGATATTTTAAGTTAAAATTCTTATATTTCTGCTAAAAAAAAAAAACAATAAATGTTATTTTTAAAATTATTTCTTGTAATCAAGTTATTAGCAATGTCGTTTCACGAAAACATGAATAGCCTCTACATCTAGAATTTTTATTTTGCTCTTAAACAACAATATCAGGATAGAGTGACGCTCGCTTCCTTCAGTTTTGTTCAGAATTTCAGAGTTCGATGTCAGTGATGAACTCAAATTTGTCAGGTCAGCCAGTACAGAGCTTAAATCAATGACAGTTTATGTTACAATTTAATAAGATTTTGATATTCAAGAAAGGAAAATGTGAAAAATTTGCTATTCAAGATCATGAAAGAGAAGTTAGCTAGGCAACTGAAGAACTTCAGGCTCTGCTTCAGTGAAAGTATCTTAACTGTAATATAACTTATTAGCGGTCTGCCAGAAACTATCTTTAGGTTTAGTAACACTGTTTTCACTATACTTAATTCAGAAAGGAATAAAGAAGCTTTGCATTCACACAGACGATAGTTAAGGTGCATGACTTCCAATATTTGTGTACTGTGTGATATAAACACCCTGGCACCAGATCGACCATGTCAGGTATAGGGGAAGGTATGATGAAGAGAGGTCAATTGGCTACATGGTTACAGCACACCATCATTGTATGTTGCATCGTGGTGCTATTTCGCAATGCACCGAGTAAGATTACATCTGCCAGTCTCTAAGTAGGTTGGGTTCTAGACTCTTATTTGTAGTCCTAATTTTGGGAGCATCATTTCTCTGTATTCCCACTCTTTTTGTGTGGCTAGATGTAATATTCTGCAACAAATAACCCACTCAAATGAGTTATGGGAACCATGGTCCCTGGTTCCATGACAGCACTGCATCCAGGGGCATTGCTGCAACTTTGAGATTTTATGTCGGCAGCTCTCTGCTGCACTAACTTCTCTCTACCCCACTGTTCATCACTGCTTCACTGCTCTCCTGGGCTTCATTTCACTATTCCAAGGGAATATTGTTCAGGAGATGTTTTATTAATGAATTGATATATTGTTAGTTTAATCTACTGTAAGTTTTAAAAACTTAATTTTATCAATATAGTGCAGGCAGAAATTTGTTTGGCATTTTTTTTGTACTGAAGGTTGGTGTCCATAACTAAGAAATCTAAGGTAACCCTGATTTGGGGAGGGGATAACCCAGAACATTACTCTCTACCAACCCCCTTCTGTCTGCGCAACTCAGCATGATATCATGACACTTGTCAGAGAGGTATCCAGAAAGCCAGAAACTAGCAACCAAATGTACGGGCAACCAATCACACACACACATGCACACACACACACACAAAGTGGATGAGAAAAGAGTATAACTTATCATAATTATCAAATAAGTATAAGGTCAAATGTGAATGCTGTTGAAACACTATTTACATGATTATAACCGCAAAATAATGTCTTCCAATTACCGTAGTTTTAGTTACACATTGTGATAGCAGTCACACCAAACAAAGAAATTAATTACATTTTTCACCTACGACATGCAAGCACTATCGTCTCATTCGATATCGACTGAAAAATGACTTCCGAGCGTTATGCATCGCGGGACATCTGTCATCATACTGGCATGCGCCACGTGGCTTGGCAGTGACACTTCCTCTCCACCCCCGCTTTCAGCTTTTCGGGGTGTGGGTTCGCGGGAATGACGTTTTTCAAAATGGATTTATCACAGTGCATGAAAGATAATGGATTGTTTTGTGCTTCGAGAGATTGGAATACCAGTGAAATTTATGTGTATAAAATACTTTTTCCTGGATTTATTAGAGACTCAGAAGACTTCATAAAGACAGGGGGGAGGGTTTTTCTAATATCACGGAGGAACTATAAGGACCATAAGAACTTAAGTTTTGTAAAACATTTTTACTAATATTTTTACTGTAAATTTTAATCGAATCTTTAATGTTTTATTTTTCATAGTTTACTTGCCTAACATTCTAATATGATATCAAAGCGTGTGTGTGTGTATATATATATTTGTAGAAAGTTGAAATCGGGGTAAAATATATTATCTGCCATACATCGTACCCTTTTTTTTCTTTAGGTTAGTGCTTATACTGCCCCCTGACAGTCTTAACTTTTCTGTTATATTTAAAGTTCTATTTTTAAGCGTTTGCTAAACGTGGGAGTTGGAGTTTTTGAAAGACGCGTCTGCTGCATGTTTTGGACTGAGGTCTGTTGCAATGTTTTGTTTTCTAGCTTATGTAACTCTAGCACGATAAGAAGCACTTAATAGCGAGNAAGTTGAAATCGGGGTAAAATATATTATCTGCCATACATCGTACCCTTTTTTTTCTTTAGGTTAGTGCTTATACTGTCCCCTGACAGTCTTAACTTTTCTGTTATATTTAAAGTTCTATTTTTAAGCGTTTGCTAAACGTGGGAGTTGGAGTTTTTGAAAGACGCGTCTGCTGCATGTTTAGGACTGAGGTCTGTTGCAATGTTTTGTTTTCTAGCTTATGTAACTCTAGCACGATAAGAAGCACTTAATAGCGAGTTTTACACAACCTAAATGAAAATACAAAACATTCTCCAAGTACGCNGTTTTACACAACCTAAATGAAAATACAAAACATTCTCCAAGTACGCTAAGCTAATTGTACGGGGAAACTGCCTCAGACGCGGAAGAAAGCTCCAGATATCCAGGCTCCTTAAGCCAGAGTCACTAGGGTGGTGCATCCTAAGAGGGAGATAGAGGTAATTCATGAGGAAATATAGACTTCTCACAAAAAGTTTAGCATATATCAGAATCCAGGATGTTATATTGAATAAAAGCAGTTCACATCTCATGTTGTACTCCTAATAGTACATAAAGTGGAACAACCACAATACTTGTTTACATCATCCCAGTATTAAACAAACACAAGGCAAAACTGAAAAATAACTTAAAGAAAGGAATCTCATCAGTTTCAATAACAAATAAAAAGGTACTTTCAGATGCATTGACAAATTTAAAGGACCCCCACAATTCCTGAGGCATGCATGTATCCGACGAGGCATGCCAAAAACAAGATCATTGAGCATTTCCCGAGGCAAATTGTTCCATTCCTCAACTGCGGCTGTTTTAAGGCCTGAGGTTGAACCTACTGTGTTTGTGTATGTGCAATATGCGTGTCGCTGGAGGGGAAGTCGCTATGTTTACATGATTAACACAACGTAGGTACGATCCACTCCTAATAGCAACAATAATATGATGTATTAGTTGGCGAACGGGGAATGTGCTAAACTTTTTGTGAGCATCGGGGTATATGCTAAACTTTTCGTGAGCAGTATATTAACGCCCTTTCCACTAGTGCATGTTTTTGAGAGAACGATGATGTCGCATGATAGTGGGCACTACGAGACGATGTTAATATCTTCACGATCCGGCCTTTCCCACTGCACTTCAAAACACGCACAATGAACTTGCCTGGGAAAGCCCGCTCATGATCATGGTTGAGGAGTGTTGTAATATAATATACAATGCAATATTAAAAGTTTGTTATATTTTTAAGATGGCAACACTGTAAACAAATGATTAGCTATCAAGCTACCGTTGGAGTGTCATGGCGCTATGTGCCTTGTTGAAATTATATTGTTCTTTCTTAAAACTAATAAATAGATTATTCAAGTGATCCGGAGTATTTCTTTATAAAACCTACAGGTTATGGGCCCAGACACCTAATCTTGTATGGTTGAAGTAAAATAGTGCACGTAAATACTGCAACAACAGTTGTTTAATATCGTATACATAAGAAATGTCGTTTTGAGGTTAGCACGACCAAACGGCAGCGTGGCGAGAAGAAAACTTGTTCAGAACGGACAAGGAAGGAAAGTTTTTTTGGAGGAAGGAAGGAAGAGCAAGATGGATGGCATGGCACATCGAAGTACAGTTATTAAACTGGAAGGCGCCAAGAACTGGAACATCTGGAAATTCCAAACGTCAGTTTTACTGCGAGGTCAAGTGTTATATGATGTGGTCGAAGGTTTCACCTTGAAGATCAGCCTGGGAAAGTATGGATGGGAAGGCTCAGATCTTACTGGTCACGAGAATGTCAGAAGACGTGATGCTGCACATTATCACATGCACTACTGCTGCGGAGATGTGGCGAAAATTACTAAGTGTATATGAACAGAGAAGTGAAACAAATATTCACATAATACAACAGCGATTCTTTCAATATAAGTATGAAGAAGGTACAGAAATGTCTGTTTTCCTGTCGAAAATTCAAGAAATGCAGAATCAGTTAAAACAGATGGGTGAAGAAATCTCGGATAAATTGGTCATAACAAAAGTGTTAATGTCACTGCCCGACGGCTATAAACATTTTGTATCAGCTTGGGAGTCGGCACCGGATGATAAACAAACTTATGAAAACCTGGTAGCTAGATTATTAGTCGAGGAAGAAAGATTACATGAGAAAGGAGGAGCAGCGCAGTCTTCAGCTTTCGTCGCTAAAAAAAGGGACAAGAGAAATATTAAATGTTTCAAGTGCAATAAGTTTGGAAATTATGCAAGTGAATGCGGAAGTAATAATAATTCAATGGAAAATCGAGACAGTCGTAATAACCGGTCAGACAATAAATGTTTTTATTGTAATAAATCCGGCCATAACAAGAATCAGTGCCGCTTCAAGAAAAACAAGGATAGTAACGCGTTTGTGGTGTCAAACTCCTTCGATAAACAATATCAAGAAACAGAGTGGTTAATTGATTCCGGCGCTAGTGAATATATGTGTTGCAAACGTGAGTTGTTTACCTCATTCACGAGTTTATCAAATAAATTTGTAATCTTGGGCGATGGAACGCAAATTAGTGCACAGGGGCGCGGACAGATGGCGGTACAAGTCTCAAATGGCAAAGAATGGATTGACACAACCATAGACAACGTGTTGTACGTGCCTGATTTAAAAACAAATTTATTCTCTGTGCAATGCGTCACTGCAAGAGGTTATGTCATGATGACAGATGAAAACTTATGCAAATTTTACAAGAAAAATAAGTTGTTGGCAATCGCGGAACGAGCTGGAAATATGTATTACCTGAACTTTCGCTATAAATGTGGGGTAGCAGGTACTGCACAAGTCAAGTCGCACATAAATGAGTGGCATGAAAAACTTGTTCATCAAAACATGATGTACGTGAAAAATGTTCTGAAAAACAATAATGTTACCGTAAACGATAGCTGTGTTGGGAAATGCGAAAGTTGTTTAGAAGGGAAAATTCATCGTTTACCTTTTTCTAACAGTCAAAGTAAAACAACGAGGACGTGTGAGTTAATTCATGCCGATACCTGTGGCCCCATGGAGGAAACATCTGTGGGAGGTTCGAGGTATTTTGTGGTGCTTAAAGACGACTATTCAAAATATAGAAATGTTTACTTCGTCAAAGGAAAACATGAAGTGAAAAAATGCATCGAGAAATTTATAAACAGAGCGGAAAATGAAACTGGAAATAAAGTGAAGTATTTCAGAAGCGATAATGGACTCGAGTTTGTAAATAAGGAGGTGGAAGGATTGTTTCTCAACCGGGGAATAATACATCAACGCACAGTCCCTTACACACCTGAACAAAACGGCAAGGCAGAGAGAGAAAATAGAACACTTATTGAATCTGCTAGAACCATGCTATGCGCTAAAAATCTGCCTAAGTCATTGTGGGCGGAAGCAATTAACACGGCAGCGTATGTGTTAAATAGAACTGGGAAGAGCACTGAAGTTGATAAAACTCCATACGAACTGTGGACAAAGAAAACTTTTGATATTCAAACATTAAAAATATTCGGTTCACCTGTGGTTGTCCATGTCCCTCAAGAAAAAAGGAAAAAGTGGGACTCTAAAGGAGAAAAAGGAATAGTAGTTGGTTACGGAGAAGACGTAAAAGGGTACAGAATATTTTTCCCACACAGGAACACTGTAGAAGTAAAACGGGACATTGTGTGTATAGAGCAAGAAAAGACACAAGAAAAACAGCAGTTGGTAACGTGTGAAGTGGAAAATTTGGTGTCAGAAGAAACCATATGCGTACCAGATACAAATGGGAGGGATGTTGATGAAGAACTGAGCTGTGAACAAGAACGGAGACCGTCAGAAAGTCAAGTCGAGACCGAAGGTAGTGATTATGAACCATGTTACAGTGGTAAAGAAACAGAAACTGAAGTCACCATCTCCTCAGAAGCTGACGATGCACTACAAAGTTCACCAGATACTCACCAAGATCAGCGGAGAAGCAAACGAGCGAGAAACCAAACGTCGTTCTACAAGTGTAACAATATTTATTCGATGGATGAGGGACCAAAAACCTACGAAGAGGCAATGAGAAGAGAAGATGCAAGTAAGTGGAAAGAAGCTATAAGTAGGGAATTACACTCTAAATGAAAACAATACATGGGAGGTGTGCGATACTTCTGTAAATGAAAATACTGTAAGCAGTAAGTGGGTTTTTAAGATAAAGAAAACTGGTAATGATATACAGTATAAAGCTAGGTTGGTAGCTAGGGGTTTTGAACAAAATGATGACTTGAATTTAAATGAGATTTATGCACCTGTGGCTAAATTGTCAACTTTCAGATTATTCACAGCCATAGCAACCGAGCGTAACTTATCTATTTACCAAATGGATGTAACTGGGGCGTTTTTATACGGGGAAATTGATGAAGAAATTTTTATTCATTTACCAGATGGGGCATATTTTGATGATAAAAATATTGTCAAGTTAAACAAATCTTTGTATGGTCTAAAAAAATCACCCAAATATTGGAATGAAAAGTTCAACTCAGTTTTAACTAGAGGAGGCTTTGTGAGGTCACAGTGTGACTCATGTCTTTATTCAAAGTGCAATGATAAAGATCAAATGTATATTCTAATATACGTTGACGATTTGTTAATTTTTGGCACAAATGAGAACCAAATTTCTGATGTCAAACTAATGTTACAGAAAGAATTTAAAATGAAAGATTTGGGTTTAGTATCTGATTTTCTTGGAATAAATGTCAAACAAAACTTAGAAAGTGGTGTAACCAAGTTAAGTCAGAAAAGCTATTTAGAAAATGTATTGAGGAAAATCAAAATGGAAAACTGTAAGCCAATGTCAACCCCCATGGACCAAAATTTTAATGCTAAAATGTTTGAAAATAAGGAGTGCCAAACAGATCAAAATATTGAAAATGTATGTAGACAAATGATAGGATGCTTAATGTATGCTGTCTCAGGCACAAGACCAGATCTGTGTGTAGCTGTTTCTATATTAAGCCGATACCAAAACAATGCAAACGATGTACTGTTAACGGCTTTAAAAAGGGTATTAAGATATGTAAAACATACTATTGATTATAAATTGGTTTATAAATGTAATGATAAATCGCTAGTGGGTTACTGCGATGCTGATTGGGCAGGAGATCTCAGAGATAGAAAATCTACCACTGGCTATTGTTTCATGTATTCAAATTGTTTGATTTCATGGTGTTCGAAGAAGCAATGCTCTGTAAGTCTCTCATCAACTGAGTCTGAATACATAGCAATTAGTATGGCAGCTAGTGAAGCATGTTGGTTACAAAATTTGTTAAATGATTTTAGGGTAAAAATTGTTGACCCGACTACAATTTTTTGTGACAACCAGTCCGCAATATCGGTTGCAAATACAAGTAGTGTCAAGCGGTTAAAACATATCGATATTAGATTTCACTATATTAAAGAATTAATAATAAAAGGTAGAGTGTCTCTGAAATATGTAAAAACTGGAGAACAGTTAGCTGATATGTTTACAAAAGCCCTAAGAAAGAGTTAATTTTTAAATTCACTAATCAGTGTGGAGTAACCATGTAAATTTATTTGTGTAAAATTTAGGTAAATATTGCATTGAGGGTGGGTGTTATAATATAATATACAATGCAATATTAAAAGTTTGTTATATTTTTAAGATGGCAACACTGTAAACAAATGATTAGCTATCAAGCTACCGTTGAAGTGTCATGGTGCTATGTGCCTTGTTGAAATTATATTGTTATTTCTTAAAACTAATAAATAGATTATTCAAGTGATCCGGAGTATTTCTTTATAAAACCTACAAGGAGCATCTTTGTCGCGCACTATTGTCCGAAGTGCTATTGTAAGAATGCCCAGCTGCTCTTGGAAACAACTCTCCATTGGTGGGCAGCTGTTTTCATCAATCTATCACTTCCCACTCTGAAGACCGGGAGTCAGAACAGTCTCTTAGAACTACTCGCACATTGGCGAGGAGGATCACCTCAAGACAAATTGCCCTAGGCATTCATGACAGACACCAAACAAGGGTTTTCCACAGCCTGCTGTTTGACACACACCCCAACTGTCGCACCAGGTATTATGTACTTGCTGAACACAAGGCAGTGGAAAGGCCACTGAATTCAGTGATGCATGGGAAAACACCCCATTCTTTTACGGGCTGTGGGTTGTATCCTAATCCCTTAGATTGTATTATCTAACCTAATTGCTTGGATACTTTAAACAAATGATAAATATATGTTCTTTCACAGGCATTACTGTGATGTTAGATGAATGAAGGTTCTGCAATTAAAACATTTAGAAGTCATTTCTGTTTCGATTTAATAAACAAAAGATATTAATTAATTATTTATTGTTCCATGTTTCCATTCTTTGTAGAGTAAGGAGTGATTGAATACTAACATTATTGTTCTGAATTAAAAGGAAATAATAAAAAAATTAAAAATCAATACTTATGCAGTTAGTTTCGCATGCAGTTTAGTAGATCTAAGAACCATAGGACAGGGAGTTAATGTTAGTCAAAATGTATAACTGACAGATACTGCAACATACCATCCTGGAAAAAGGACAATGTCAGTGATTGATACATTTAGAGATGGATGATTAATACAACATGTAATTTCTATGGTACAACAAGAGGAAGTTAAATATTAACCAAGCGCAGTTACCTGTCAATATCAGCTCGGTGGAAGGCTTATGCTGCTTTGAATCCCAGTCTGGCTCCCAACCGGTTGGCTTATCATAGTCGACTTCTGTCAGGTTGGCATCTCGCTGAGTCTCGATCAACATTTTGTGGACGAAGTTTGACTGCACGGATGTGTCGATCTTCGTGATTGTCACGTTCTTGTTGAAGTTTGGAGAGTATGGTACGTCGGAGAAAGGTAGTATTCCAATATCTTTTTTTTGTAGAGATACCATAGTCCGAACACTACTAGTTTCGTAACTATCAGGATTTGAATTAGACAAATGTGTGGAGATCCTATTTTCAACACTTGTGGTTTTCTTGATGTCTGTTCCAGAAGGATGGTCGTTTATGTTCTTGTCAGACATGTGGTTTGTCCTCTGGAAAAGGGCTTTGTTTGCTGGTCTGAAGAACGGATCTCTTGGGTCAGGTTTACGGAGGAACGTGTCGGTGGCCTGTGGTTTCTCAGTCGACGTGGTAGATTTCACATAGAAACTGATACCATGCTGCACCGGCAGTTTCGTGTTCCGGGTCTGAAGGTCGGGAGTGTCTGCCATCATGTCAGTAGGAAGTTTCTCTTCATATACATCAGTTGGTCTTGGTGAATGAGGAGAGCTGGGAGTCATGTCATCGCCAACTTCTGGATGTGATTGTGCCGAGTAGTTAGTGAATCCTGAGCGCACTAGTTCGGGATTCGCAATCGGGATGAATCCACCGGACTCAGTCATCATCGGAACAAACCCATCGGCGTGCACATGAGGCTCGGATGGCGGGAACATGTCGACTTTGCCACGGGCGCCGACGAATCTCATGCCACCAGGTTTGGCGTCGGCGTTCCGTGCGTTTCCCCACAGTCCTCCCAAGCTGATGCTGGGCAACGGGATGCCAAAGAAAGTGAAGCCCGCACTGTTGGGATTGACATTCGGTTGGCCGGACTGCTTGCTCTGGTCAGGCGTGGTCTTGTTCTTGTCCTGACTCGTCCCTGCATACAGGGTGGGAGTGTCTCCAGGTATGTAGTGGGACGACATTGTGGTGGCAGAAATCGGACCCGCCACACTCGTTAGCTGTATGGTCAGTGGCAACTCGCTCTGGATCATCATGGTGCCATTGGTGATGTTTCCATCTTCGTACTGGTACTCGATGTACTCGTCATAGATGTATTCTGCCTGCTCTGGGGAGATTCCTCCTGGTGGCGGAAGTGTTGCATCTTTCACTTCTACCCACGTTGAAGACACTTGAGATGATCCGGGAACTGAAACAAAGGTATAATATATTTTATACTTAATTTTCTAAATATGTAGCTAATCAATGCTCAAAGTATACGAGCAGAAGAAAACATACACATTATTCTACGATGAAAATTTTATGATTCTGTTCATTGCTCCTAAAAAATTGCAATGGTTTCATGTGAAATAGTATATAAAAAGTCACATAATTAATTTTTTGCGATAACGTCTGTTCTAATGACTGATAGAGCTATTGAAAGTCGTGTTTACATTTAGGTTTAAAGTCTTGTTTTTATGTTTACAGAATCAAAAGAGTATGGGACCTTCATTAGTGGCGATTCGGATGCCCATGCCAGAGGTAAGATGTCTTGCCACATGAGCGAGCAGAGCTGTCGACGACTCAGAGAGAGATGTAGGCATATGATGACCATATAACTGTCAATTTGCTAAGTATTAGAATAAATTACAGGACAAGCATCAGAGTGGGTTTACAAGTGAAGAATTAAGAATTTTGCAGTAACCACATTTCCTGCACACAAAACTACGTCTTCTAGATTTACGATTTACCTTTTACCTGTTAATTCTCAAGTCCAGCTGGTGAAAACTTTCAACAATCCTTTCCTCTTTACGTCTTCTAACATGACCACGATTGACACAACCATATATAATCAGATCATTCTTCGAGGGAAACATTTTCTAGCACAGACGCTGATTATTGTGATTTAAATTCACAAATATAAACATGTACACACACACATACACACAACTTTTAAATATTTTTGATGCTTACATTACCATAACAGCCCAGCCATTTTAGATTTTTACCTGAAAATGGAAGATAGAAAGCTGGATTTTTGCACAGTGTTACTACTCAACATTCTTAAACATGTGCCAAAATTCCCCGGAAATCCTGCGCTTGCTTCCTTCCAAAATGGCCAACAAATATGGAAAAAACAAGATTTTGCCTCTGTTTGAGATACAGACTTCCGATTTGAATAGTTTTGTAGACCAAAGTCGATAGCTAAATAATATTTCTTGTTTTGTTAATTTGTATTGTTTTAATAAGTGATTAAAAATGTATAATTAAAGAATGTAGATAAAAATACGAAAAAAATTCTACTTTGATCATTATTTAATAAACCGTAAAAATAATCTACAAAATATCTAAATACAATATTTAGGCCATTTAATTGGCTACAAGTTGGTGTATTTACAATTGCTCTAGTACATTTCTGTACCCCTTAAATTGTGACATGATGGGTTCAGTGTTGAAATATCCAGTATTGGAATATTACATTGTTTTTTAGTTAGCGAGGGAAGCGAGGGGGGTAGGGTGTTATAATGAATATTCATGTTGATTTACACATATTAACAGTGCACATATAGTATTTAATATACAGTGACCTATGTATGAGCTAAATAATTTTATGATACTGAATTTTTAATATATGGACTGTTATATTACAATGGCATATTTGTGTTTCAGAGTAACTTCTAAACGATGGATGATAGCAACAGTACCTGTGTGCCATGTGGTGAGAACCTCCATAAACTTTGTAAAGGAAATTAGTCCGGTCTGAAAATTGTTGGGGCAGAGAAATGTGTCCTGGGAATTAAGACAGCTAGCAATCTGCATAAAGATGGATTGAGCCTCAAATTAGGAGATTGTAAGTTGCAGAAAATTCACGAAAACTGTAGGAAGAACTACACAAGACCAACTTCCATTACAAAAGATGTAAAAAATAAAGTGGACTAAGAAAAATGTGTGCAAACATCTTATCAGACACTGTCTTCTCTTATTGTTGGAATTTATACCAAAACACAGTGCTTGTTTTGTGCCAAGGAAATAGACTTCCGTGTTATAACCAAAGTGCCATATAAATACAGGAAGGGTGTTCATTAAGTAGATACACTTGAGATAAAGAATAGAATTCTTTCACAAGCTACAGTTCATGACTATGGTTGGGGTCATAAGGTGGATATTCGTATCAGAAAAGTGAGTTATTTGGTTGCAGCTGAGGCGATCTACCGCCATGATTGTTATGTAGCTTTTTTTCGAAATATCCGATATCTAAAAGTAGTGGAAACGATGCTGCTAACTCACATAAAAATCAAGTTTTCCAGAAACTTTGTGATTTCCTAGATTCCAATAATGAATGCCAGTATAGCATGGGGAGATAGTTGATGAAAAGTGTGTTTTGCTAGAAGGGAAGGATGGCTACACGACCATACATCTCAAGAAAAAGCTTATGGAGTATTATGGTCAAGATATAACTATAATCAATGTGCCTGGAAGAGCCAGCGTTGTTAGCTTCCGCATGGCATCTAACACAATCCTATAAAAAAACTGGTATGAATGCAGAAGACAAAATGAAAAGGAAGAGCATTAAGAGTTGTAGAGGCAGCAGCTGAATTTGTGCGAACAGAAATATAACAGGTGTACTGCACAGATAAATAGCCACCAGTTGATTAAGATTCTGTGATAATAGAATCCTTGCGTTCTGTGATTCCTGTATCACTGCTACGATTTCTGGATGTTGTTTTGAAAGTAAAGAATACTGACACTTATCACATAGATTTGAAGCATGTTGCATTAGCTGAAACAATCTTATCTGCATGCAGGCCTCGTTCCAATCTCTCACCAGTACTCCTAAGTGTGGGAGTGTACATACACAAACACTATGCTTCAAGACTGCTAGTGGACTTTCTAAACAATCTGGGATTTTCTGCTAGCTACAATGAAGTTCAACGCTATGAGGTGTCACTTCTGCAAAATTCCCAACCAGAACAGAATACAGACAGTTATGTCCAATTTGTGTTTGACAGTGCAGACTAATGTACGATAGCTAGACGGGCATGGCACATTTCATGCCATGGGTGGTATAAAGTGCAGTTCTCCTTGTTGTAAAAAAATTTAATTGGATATTCCTCGGATAAAGGACTTGCCATCAACAGAAGTCATCGGATCTCTGGGTCACTTCAAAATTGATTGGTATAAGAAACTAACCACTCCTGGCTTGAAATCTATTGTGGGAAGGGATATTTACACATGCACCAAATGTCAATATTTAGTTCAGAGTGCTGTTACTCTAGATGTTCTTTGGATAACTGGTAGCTGGCTAAATGTTTCCCTTAGGCCTGCTTGGAATGGTTTTATGCAGGCTGCTTTCCAGCCCAATAGAGAAAATGTTAAAAGTAGTGTAGAGCCCATTTTTTCATCAAGCTTGATCCTGGGAACATTATTACAGTATATACTGCCCTCAAATTTGTAGCTGGACAATGCAGGCTGTTAGGCCAAAGTAGTTTTGTCACCTTCGACCAACCACTGTATGCTAAGGCAGTAGAAATAGTGGCTGCTTCAGGTCCTGGCAGTGAACTCGATAGAGTCATTGTACTACTGGGTGGTTTCCACCTTCTCCTATCTTTTCTTGGGGAAGTTAGCCCCATAATGAGTGACAGTGGCTTTGAAGAAGTTTGGGGGGAAGTGTATGCTAAAGCATCAATACCTCACATGATTTCAGGTTATGCATATGGCCATGCGATTAGGGCTCAATTCGTAACGTGACTGGAATGGTGCTGGGTGTGTGACTGTTTGAGAAGGTAAATATTACCAAACTCGAAAAGTAATACCTGTGCAATCTCCATGGTTGTGTAATGAGCAACTCTGTTTCCCCTGAGCAGATTTCCAGTTCACAAATTCTCACGAAAGTTATTGAATATTTGTGTTTGACAGTGCAAAGGGCTAGAGATCTGCCGCACAGGAAAGCTATGGATGCAGTACCTATCAACTCATGTCAGTAATGCACTTGTATATCAGGGCTGAAAAAAACTGGTGATTTTGAGCTTCATTTAGCTTGTGCAGGTTTTATGCTTCCATTCTTTCATGCCTCTGTGCACCTTCAGGCTCTTTTACAATAAGACTATCAGATATGTTCTAGAGTGGTAATTGGGCAGATATGGTTATTGAACAAGACATAATGCATGAGCTGAAGGTTTGTGGAGACTTCACGCATGATAGTAGTATTACTGACAGCAACCTTGGTAAGTTTGTTCTCTTGCAACCTGTCTGCTCAAAAATCACAAATGCAATAGGTAAACTTTGTTGTGTACATATTGAGACAATCGAACAACGCATAGAGCTGCGAAGCTTCCATCAATCAAGAGATAAAGATTTCCAGAAAATCCTGACCTTTTTTAAATCTCATTTTCCATTTGATAACAACATCGATGGACAGTTTGTATGCCTCTCTAAGGGAGCCATAGCTGATTCTAGAGTAAATTTTGACTTAACAAAAGTAATTGGTATGTTAGGTATGGTTGGTCAGAATTTTGCTGATGTTAAACTAAAAAGGAAGAACAAGATTCATCCTCTCTCATCAACGAGCAGTACAATCAAAGTTTGAGGCGAAGATGTGGTTGAAGTTGTACTTCAGCAACTCTTCCTGCGGATATCCTGTATTCTTAAACGACCCACAGATTATGAAGAGTACATGTGCTATGAACTTGCTCCCGAATCACCATCTTTGTTTGACAGAAATTTAATGAGGAAGACCAACAAATCTGTCCTTGTAGATATACTCCAGAAGTATGTTCCTTGTGTAAATTCATTTTCTGGTAGCAGCTCATACGTAGTGGATGGTGGCCACTTGCTTCATAAAGTATTATGGCCGAAACCTGCAACTTACCTCCAACTGTATGAGACCTAAGTGAGATATGTTATCACTCATTATGGTCCAGGAACAACAGTAGTGTTTGATGGATACGATGGTCCCAAGACTACACACTACTCGAATTGCTCGTAATAGCTCCGCCAGTATAATGTTTGAAATTTACGTGACTAAATCCGTCTAATTTCCTAGGAAACAACAAGAACAAAAGCCGTATAATAGATGCAGTATCTCTTCACTTGCGTTCAGAAGGAATCACAGTACATAATGCTCCTGGTGATGCTGACAGACACAATTACCACAGGATGGTAGTATGAGGACACGGCGGCGGTGAGACAATCGTATCAGTAGCACAGTATTAGGAACTGATACTGATCTTATTGTTATGCTCGTTGCCAGAGTGTGTCCTAGTGATAACATATTCTTCCTACAGTCCGGAGGATCGAAACCTGACAGAATACTTCCAGTCTCAGAAATCAGTGAAAATATAGGCAACATGAAAATAATATGTTCTCTTCATGCATGCTTAAAAAGGCTGTGACACAACCTCTGATGCTTTCTATATGGAAGACAAGAGGACGCCATGGAAAATTTTAGTACGAGACAGTGAACTACAAAAATCCGCGCAAGTATTCAATGAGCCTGTAGCTCATCCAGATGCGTTGGCATTTGCTAGAGAAAAATTCATAATGGCAATGTATGGTGCAGAGAAGTGCGAGAAATTGAATAAACATCGATATTATTCATTCAACATAACCATAGCCCATCAGAAAGTTAGCAGCACATTCGATTTGACTGTTCTTCCACCCACCACAGATGCTGCACGCTTGCGTTCACAACGAAAATACCTGTGAGTACAGGAATGGTTGGGCAACCAGCTAAACCCGAAGAACTGGGGATGGCAAGAAAAGTGTGGTAATCTCAGACTGACCGCTACATTATTACCAGCTGCTTTAAAAGCCTTGCCAAACCTCATATCTTGTAACTGTAAGAAAGGCTGTAGTCGGGGATGTGACCGTCTTCGCTCATGTCTACCCTGTTCAGCGATGTGCAGTCGCTGCAAAGGAGTATACTGCAATAAAACTCCTGCTGTAGATAAATGAGAAATAATATGTTGTGGACATTTTATGATATCGACATCTATTACAAACTATGTTGTGAAGTGTGTACTTGTATTACAGTGCTGGATATTTCGAGACTGAACTATCACGTCACAATTTTAAGGGTACTGAGATGAACTAGAGAAAATGTAAGTATACTATTTTGAAGCCACTGGAATGGTCTAAAGCATTTATTTAAATATTTTGTAGGTAACTTTTATGGTTAGAATTTATTTCGTATTTTATCTACATTATTTAAATATACATTTTAATCACATATTAAAATAATACAATTCAATAAAACAGGAAATATAATTTAATTATCGAGTTTGATCTACAAAACTATCCAAACCGGAAGACTGAATCTTAAATATAAAAAGAGATACAACCATTTAAAGTTCATGAGGCAAAATCTCTTGTACGCCATAATTGTTAGTCTTTTGGGAAGGAAGCAAGTACGGGATTTCCGGGGACTTTTGTGACATGTTTTAGAATGTTGAGTAGTAAACTTGTGCAAAAATTCAGCTTTCTATTTTCCATTCCCAGGTTTTGCACATTTTTGGCTTAAAATGACTGGTAGATAAATAACTGTTTCTCGCCTACAACACCGACTGCTCTTTTCTGATTGGTCACCTCCACACAAATTTATAATATATAAAATATAACGACTTATTTTAATGCTTAAGTAAAAAAACCCCGCACACGATCTGTTAATTTATATTATGAAGCAATACATTAAACAACATGCATTGAGCTCCTTTGTACATGCCACAATGCTTCAGTAAATGCTTAATTTTTCAATTGTGAACCCAGCCTAAGACAGTTTCCTTACAATCAGCATAAAACAGAGGAAGTGTAAACATTGCAAAAATAATTTTGAGAAAGGAGATAAAAATTTTCCATTTAAGATTTAGTCATGATTACAGTCATCTTTTTTTTTTAAAAAAAAGCCTACAAGCTACAACACAAGCATAATGTGAAAAGTGAATGATTAACGAGTTTCCCGGAATCATTAATCTGAAGTAGAAAACATGTTCTCAAGTTCGTGGGGCATAATGAATCCTCGTTTCCAAGAACTGGCAGGTAATCTTGCAGTTAACCTACTCAGACATCACACAGAAGTAATCAGTTGATGGCCAGCAATATTTACTTACATATGTACTAAACCATTCTACATATTATCGTAACTTTTGATGATTAGTAATATTGCTCTGGACATTTTCCAACTGTCTCACATTATATTAGCTTACTGAATAAACTAATACACTAGAATTAGGAACATATTATGTTAGTTAGGTATATTAGAAAATTTAACAGTTTGTAAGTTACAATATGCTTTGGTTCCCATCGTCTGATAGAATGTTTTCCTACAGAAGCTAGGTCTGACCTAAACACCATGTGGTATAATGGGATCACTGATGCTTTTCTTTCATAAGCCTTTCTCTTTGGGATCATGTAGACTTGTTAGGTATATCAGCTAGCCGGGAATTCATGTCCTAGAATCGAGCTATCCCGAATATCAAAACTCATCATTATCAACCTTTCTCTAAAAGAAAGTCAATTTAATCTAATCTTTCCAAGCCAACACAGAATGTTTTTTATAGCTGGGGTTCTCATATCAACTTCCAATAATTCCATACCATGGCTATAGCCATGAAGTCATGGTAGGGTAGTGGCCACACCACTCGCCTCCCACCTAGGCGAACTAGGTTAAATTCCTGGTGGGGTCGCCCCCAGATTTTCTCACGTGGGAATCGTGTTGGAAGATGCTGCTTATCGGCGGGTTTTCTCGGGGATCTCCCATTTCCCTCGTCCTTGCATTCAGACGCTCTTCCATACTCACCTCGCTTCATCCTCATCGGCCCTAAAGGTCTCAATGTTAAGAGCCATCCAGATCACTCAACTCTGCTATGGCTATCTCCATAACCTGCATCACACTTCTGTTTCCATCCTCTTACTTGTCATTTTTGTGTGTTCTTTGTCAACCATTAATGATGTGTCCTTAATAGGGAACTATGGCCAACATAAGTAAGTCGCTGTGCATGCAGCATGGATTAATAAACTTGAGTAATCGAAAAGGATAATTCCCTGTATCCACCAAATTTTACCGACCGTCAGACTACAATGGAGCAACCTTTAGATACACTGTGCTTTCCCTCGTGACTCCCAATAGGTTCCAGCCACCTTATGCACGACATCCGAACAGTGTCATCTTCGCCACAATCACTCTCTCAGTCATTATTACTATGCACAAGTGAACATGCAAGAGTAACCAGTGCCATAGCACCCAGCTTCAGTACCAGTACCTACTGACAGAAGACAGGCCCGATTACTAGGAGCAGCTCTCTCCAGCAGCAGGCAAGAGACCCAGCTAAAACACCCAGTACAAGCCTCGAGATGCTCCCTCATCCCTAATCCCGTCAGTCATCATCTGATACAAAGTTCCTGGTGGAACTGAGTGAATTCCTCAGCAAACCTCCCCTCCTGTTGGCCGACACCAATATAATGGTTATACCAGGAGGACTACTTCTATCTTACGTTAAAATCCAGCAAACAGGTACCTCCGGGAACTTTGCAAATTTTTCGCAGCTATGCTGTGTATCATCTGATACAGACATACAACAGGTGCTGTAAGGAAGAGGAAGACTAGTGTAAGTAGGTGTGCTGGTGTTACCCGACACTACAGCGGAGTCAGCCTCACAGCCCGGCACAGCAGGCTCGCCATCGTCCTTCCTGGTCTCGCAGTCTTGCTCGGAGAGCCTCATCTCGCGCAGCAAGGTGCCATCAGCACAGCGTGGACCTTGGGCAGATGTGCGTCTCAGCCACGCCTGCAGCCACATCATGCGGCACGAGCAGCTCAGAGGGTTGCCATCGATGTCGAGCACCGCTACGTTGCTGCGGAGCCGCTCGAACGTCGGCTCGCTCATCACGCTCATCCTGTTGTTGCGCAGGCTCAGCACACGCAGCCGCGGCATCTCGTTGAACGGCAGTCCCTGGATGCTGCAGATGTTGTTGTTGTCTATCTGCGGGCACACAATGTCACTTTCATTGCCCGACGTCTCACACCCACTATTCGAAAATAACTCCTACAAACTGGTAGGGGATTCAAGTACGTATATACTGTTCAGTTACTTGAGAACTTCAAAAATCAACATTTGAAAAATGCTACAGCCCCTATCTGCATGTTCTTTAAATGGTGTACTGACTGGCATACGTGATGACGAAAGTAAAGTAGTTACACGTTTTAATGTCGAATTACAAGTGTTATGTAAAATTTGTAAACCATTAAATTATTTATTTTGCTTTCTGTTTTCTTTATGTATATGAATATAAAAAAATAGTAAATCTGCAAACTATTAACTTCCCTAATAATTTCACAGTTTTACCGACTCGTGAATAAAGTGATCAGGCACATGGCAAACTTAATTTTACATATGGTGGAAGAATACACAAAGTGCATTAAGGTAAATATTAAATATGGCTTTCAAAAGTGCTCAGTTAACTGAACAGCTTATAGGTAGGACTTAATGTCGCTTTGTTAGTGAGGTCATTATAGACGGAGAAAGTTTCTTAGAGAAACATGAACCGGGAATGCAAGGATAGAGATACCGATCAATTAAGTTCATTTTAAAAAGTGCTGTAGAAAGCAAGCTTTTTGTAAGATTTTAGTCACAGGTAGACATTCCATCAAAATACGCACAGCATTCATTCCACAGAAAAATCCAGAGACCAACAGAAATCCCACACATTTTGTGGAATTTCACACAACTTGGCAATACTGTGTGAGCATGAATTGTCCATTAGCCTGCTGCCCAGTGTGAAAGCATTCATATAGTGACAGTGTGATAGTGTAACGTTTAATGGCAGTTCTTTATAAGTATAATTATTTTCTTCATTCTGGCGCATGGGAATACGAAGTATCTAATTGGTCATGTTTTCATGCTATGTCATCCCGTTCATGCTATGGCCATTTTGTGACATCAGGAATGTCAAAATTTCCATTTTAACCCCAAAATCACTTCACAAATAAATTATTTAATCCCAAAATCGTCGTTTGCCCTACATACATAAAAAAATTGAAAAAAAATTACAAATCCAAAAACGAGCAAGGTAGACTCAAAACTCTGTGAAAATTCCGTAAATCAGCTAGGCAGATTCGAGGTTCTTCTATGCGTAAGCCAAAAGGTCTGCAAAACATCATGGTAGACTAAAGGCTCCAACACGCCTAGCAGATCAGAAGAAACAGCAACCATGATGGTTTTCATAATTAACCTCGACCGCCATCTTGGATTTCTGTGACTTTGACCCACAAGGACCTTTCGAAGACCTTTAATTCGAACAATTCTGAAAATAGCAAAAATTGTTTAAAAATCGGGAAAAATTGTTATATATTGCTAGCGCCCGCCATCTTGGATTTCCATGACCTTAAACTAGACCAAAAGTTACCTTTAAAAATTTAGAAAATTCGTAAAAAAAAGTCGTTTAAAGGATCTTAAAAATCAGAGATACAATTACGCTATTGAGCTAGGCCACTAAAAGATGTTGAAATGTGTCCTTTGAACTGAATTTGTAACAGAGTGTTAAGCTAACTATGCTTTCAAAAGCACTTCTTGCCTAATGCGGCATATCGGTGTGTGAAGGGTTACCTTGATCTGAATTTTATGGCTCTGTCGGCAGTGATTTTTAAAAGGTGGCCACCTATGTTTACAAAAGTGCCTATAACATCGTGTGTTATATGGAAGTGCTTCAGCTTGTGCTGGCATTATACGTTCCAAGTTTCGAGTGTCTGACACAAATCGTTTGCGAATGGTATCGTCGACAACATAGGCAGTTCTGATGGTGTCAACGATGACACCACCAAAGACGAAGTCTGGTCACATGTCACAGACGCGCCATTAAAATAACGTTTCATCTTGATATCTACACTTCAATAGCTCGCTGGTCCGAACAGATACACATTTAATTTACAGTAAAATAAAAGAACTTTCGAAATTGTATGTAATTATGAGTATGGCTGAAAATATCACACTAGCTATGACAGAAGAGTTGGATTTAAAATATCTGACCTGGTCGAATGCTAAAAATGTTAGGGAAGATAGATAGAAAGTGACATGTCGCCTCTCGCAACAGACGAAGAACTGTAATGTGATGTGACTGACCACATTGTTCATCTGCAGAGGTCGGGTTGTCACATGATCAAAGACCAATCACGAGCGAGCAATGTAACACCTTTAAATCATTAGTGCGGTCTAGTGGTGGTGATGGATGTGAGATATAGTGGATAAAAGGTAAGAGAATGGGGAGGGGTTGGATATCGGGTGTGATATAAATCCAGTGATTCATTGGAAGGTGGAAGTAGGGTGGGGGGCCATCTAAATAGCCAATGAAATAGTCGTGAGGTGTCAGTCGTCTGCTGGTCACAATGCTGTAAGTAGATGTGCATCGCTATATTTACGAGAATCAATCCCTAGACCTCTTACATGCTAAGAATTAAAAAATAAAAATTATTCAAAATTTTCTAAATTATTTTTATTATTTTTATTATTTTTTTTCAAAATCTCACCCTTAAATTTTATTTTTACATTTTTAACAGTTGTTCCATTTTTTTTTATTATGTGTTTTTACATTTTCTTGATTTTGCTTAATGTCAAGGTGATCCCAAAGTTATTGCATGTCAAGGTCAAGGTCAGGGATGCCCAATATTGCTGTAATGCTCAATAATTAATTTTTTCTTTGCTCTTTTACAATTTTTTTAATGAATTTTTGCGATTTTTCAAAACATGTTGTGTTTAAGTTTACCTAAAGTTAAAGTCAGGTAAATCCAATATGGCGGTCGTTGGCAACAATGTAATTTTTAATAAGCGACTTTGGTGTTACATCATTGATTTCTGAAGAAATTATGGGGTGAAACGGACATTTTGATGGTCTTGATGTCTGTCACAAAATGGTCGTCGCCTGACCAGAATGACAGAGCATGAAAACATGGCCGGTTAGCTTCTGAGCTCCTCTTTATGAGCATATGTACCAGAACGAAGAAATGCATTCTACTTTTCTATTATCTCTATAAAATTACAATATGTATTTCATATATTAGTAAACCAACTGAAAATTTTATTTTTGAATAATACTTAAATTGTGGAACTATTTTCTTAACTCATTATCTTTATAGTACCACATACGAAAATATTGGAATATAAAAAAGTCTTAAATTCGAGTTAATACAGTATTCAAATATTTCTTTCCATTGAAATGTATGCTGTTATTGGTAGACTGCTGAGTTAGCTTGAATCATAGTAGTTGTCACAATATGTAGAGAATAACAGAAAACACTGCCAATGGTAACCACTTTTCACCCCTACCACTTCATATGTTCAAAGCCATCCTGTACTATCCACGAGAGAACACGATTGTCGTCTCTGCTTTCACTGCATGGGTTTACAATTTCATTCAAAAATACCTACTTTGAATTTTGAAAACTAATTTACCTTCAAAGTGCTGAACTTATTGAAGGAGTTGATTTTTTCATATTAGTTAGTAGGAAGAATGCCACATCGTGGTCTCAGGTTACCTACTCGTCCATGCCTCCTCAAAGATGTGTTACCAATAAGCAGGGTTTTTTGAAATCATTGTCCATGCATCGACCATGCTCGCAGATACGTGGCGACTGCAGTAAAGTTAACGTTATAGGGAGGTGCGAAGACAGAGGAGGTGTGCAATACCTTGAGCTCGACGAGCCACTCCATACCAGCTAGGCTGTCCCCCGACACCCGCGACACCTGGTTGTGGCTGACGTCGAGTACCTCGAGCGAGCGCAGAGTGCGCACGCCCGCGCTGTCCAGGCCGGGCAGCAGGTTGCTACTGAGGTTGAGCAGCAACAGCTGCGGCACGGCGACGAACGCTTCGTCGGCGACGCGCGCGATGCGGTTGTGCTGCAGCTCGGCGCTGCGCAGCTCGGGCAGGCGTGCGAAGGCAGCAGGTGGCAGCTCGGGCAGGTGGTTGTGGTCGAGGCGCACAGCGCGCAGCTGAGGCAGGTCGGCGACCGCGCCGCTCGACAGCGACTCCAGCTCGTTGCTGTGTAGGTCGAGCAGCGTGAGGCGCGGCATCTGGCTGAAGCCACGCTCGGGTAGAGTGCGCAGCTTGTTGTGCGCGAGTCGCAGCTCCGTCAGCGACGATAGGCCGGCGAGCGTGTCGGCGTCAACGCTGCGCACGGCGTTATGGCTCAGGTCGAGTAGCTGCAGCGCGGTCAAGCCTCGCAGCGCGCCGGGCAGCGTGTCCAGCAGGTTGTGCGACGCGTCTAACTCCATTAGCTCCCTGAAACAACGCCAGATCCTCGCACATTCCTCAACATACACAACATGAACTGTGCGAATATTCAACATCGTCACAGGGGAACGCTATCTGAAACAACTGGTGGCTGCACACACCACAATTACCAGTTTCATATATGGTTGGTGATAACTTCAACCTTTAGTGTTTTGATAATCGACTTGCAAACACATCACACCATTTTCTGTGAATAATAGTATATGCAGTATTCAGAGCTACCAGATTTTTCAAAACATATCACTCTGTGCCACTTGGTCTATCTTGTCAGCGAAATAGAGACCTTGCGGTCATACAGAGTGTGTTGATTTATGTGTGAAATAACCGGGGTGTGGGCAGTACACCTCAGAACAAAAATTCAATATGAACATATGTCTTATGTTAGATGTCACTGTATCCGCTGTTGGTATGCGGTACATTTGTGTTTGTGAACAGAGTGTGGTAGATACGAACTGGAGTGTGTTACTAGGCTCATTTCACTGTTGACATCTAACACATGTCGGATTCCAAGTGTTTGATAGGCCAATCGCAATCTGACTTTTTGCAACAACAGTTAAATGTATTACTCGAAGATGTACCATTGGATCTGATACATCGCATGTGGTTCATGAATGAGGAGGATCACCACATATTTGCAGAGTGGCCAAAATCTATCTAGATGAGCTGTTCAAGCACAGGTTCAAGCACAGACTAATCGTCTGGCCTGAACATTTCCCTGATCTGAATCCAATAGAGTATCACTTGTAGTGAAATCTCAAAGACCATCGTTCACGCAACACCTGTTAAGGACACTGTATTTCTTCGCCAGCATATTAAACAATATTTACAGAAGTTCTGTGTCACACCTGGGGTGTTTGAATGTGTCAGGCAGTTACGGATACGACATGTGCACGCATGCATTCAGATGCAAGGTGGACATTGAGTACAAGGGCGCAAACTTGTAAAAAATATTGGGTATTCAAGGTGTTCAAAAATAGGAGAGGATAGAAAGGGGGGG